>PVKM010048825.1:0-11097 GCA_004027735.1 Carollia perspicillata
GAACGGCTGTAACAGCTTTAATCAGTTTGAGACCCCCTGAAGCTGCCTTTTAAAACGCTGCTCTGCGGCCACCACTTGCTGAGCACACGCCTCCTGTTTTTACAGTGAGGAGCCTCACGTAGCACTTGGTAGCATTTTATTTAATAAAAATATATAGAAAAGTACAGAGAAGGATACGTTTGTGCTACATGTTTTACATGCATTCCCTCATCTGATGTCTCCACAAGCACCCTGTGAGACGGACACTATCTCATTTCCATTTTAAGATGAGGAAACCGAGGCTCACAGAGGCTCAGTCACTGGAAGAGCTGGGATCTGGCTCCCGGTCTGTGCGTCCAGCACCTCTGATCATTTCCCCTTCCCACCATGGGCTCCCAGTGTGAGAGATGCACACCCCCTTACCCTCTGTCCAGGCCAGACTGGGACAGCTAGTCCACTGCCAGCCAGTGGCTATGCCCACTCACATCTGAGGACAAGGGGGTAGGACCCCAGGACGGCCCACAGTCCCTCCATAGCTGACACAGGACAAGTTCACTGAGAGTCAGAACTCTTCTATAGCAAAGGCGACTCATGATGTCTAAATACAAAGCAGCAAAACACGAAAAGTCAGGTTTTTAAAAACCAGATTCGGAAAGATACGTGGAAATGCAAACTGAACCAGGAAGTGGGAGATCAAGGAATCCCACCATTGTGTGTGAACGACTGTTTTTTTAAGCAACTTTCCACATCTGCTTCTCAACTTGAAAAGAACCACGAAAAAGATCAACCCCACCTCTCCCTCTGAGAAAAACCACCGGTGTCCAGCCGGGAAAGGGAGCCATGCTGATCATCTGACCCGGCAGGAAAGGCCAGGGGGGTGAGCTGGAGCTCTCCCCTCCGTGAGAGGGTCTGTGGCCCACATGAGAGGGGGTCTTAAGGCCCAGCCTGGAACCACCGGAAGGGCAATTCCAGTCTAGGGCCGGAAAATCAGCTGGTTGCAACCGCTAATTGTGACACAGAAAACAGAATTCTTTAAGAGGAGATGTCCTGTAAGGAAGGGCAGCCAGACAGTCTGCAGAGACTGTCTTGAGACAGCCCCTAGAGAGTCTGTAGAGAGTCTTACTGTAAAACTATGTCCTGGTTCCCATGGGCCTCTCAGGCCTCTCGTGGGACACAGCTTATGCTTGAGGGGTACTTACCATGTACCGCACCTGTATTAGATGCATTCTACATGCTGACTCATTTAAACCCTACACGAGGAGAGTATCACCTCTATTCCACAAATGGGAACCCGGGGCTCAGAGAAGTAACTTGCCCAAAGCAGGGGCAGAGCCTGGATTCAAGCCTAGGCCTGACCACAAAGTCTGTGCTACGAGTGACAACACTCCTGTTTGGGTATGCAGCAGCCAAGGCCCTTGGAGAAGTCTGTCGCTCGTCCCCTTACTCTCTCTTACCAGCTGCTCTCACTCCTACCACCTCAATTTGATTCTGACCTACAAAAAGACCAGGGAACAGAGAAGCGACATTTCTTGAACACCTAGGACGTGGCCCTGAGCTATGTGAGACATTTCCCTTTAGGTTGCTTCATTAAAATACCACACTGACGCTGTGAGGCGGGTACAATTATCATCCCAATTTTTAGGATTATAAAACTGAAGCAGAGTAGTGAAGGCAGCTGCTTGAGATCACAGTTAGAGGCAGCAGGGTTAGAATTCCAAGTGAGGCGTTTCTCCAAAGCCTGTGCTGCCTCTAGCAACACAGGGCATGGCATTTTATTAAGAAGCACAAATAGGATTTGAACAGATAGCTGTAATTCTTCTGAGAGTTGTTCTTAAAGTTGTTCTAAAATTAACTATAGTTCTTATGCTACCCGAATCCACATCCCAATAGTATTTAAGCCTACACCTTTATAGCCAATTAATATTTGACAGAGGGAGCAAGCCCATATAATGATAGTTCATTCATAAATGGTGTTGGGGGAAATTGGGCAGATACATGCAGAAAAATGAAGCTAGATCACCTTCTTATGCCACATACAAGAATAAATAAAAAAATGGATTAAAGACTTAAATGTCAGACCTGAAACCATAAAATTCCTAGAAGAAAACATAGGCAGTAAAATCTTGAACATTGCTCATAGCAATATTTTATCTGATGTATCTCCTCAGGCATGGGAAACAAAAGAAAAAAATAACAAATGAGACATCAAACGTAAAAGTTTTGCATGGCAAAGGGCACCATCTACAATAAAAAGACAGTTCTGGCTGGTGTGGCTCAGTGGACTGAGCACTGGCCTGCAAACCAAAGGGTTCGACTCCCAGTCAGGGCACATGCCTGGGTTGCAGACCAGGTCCCCAGTAGGGGCGCTTGATAGGCAACCACACATTGATGTTTCTCTTCTCTTTCTCCCTCCCCTTCCCCTCTGTCTAAAAATAAATAAAACCTTAAAAAAAACCCACGATGAAATATCACCTCACACCTGTCAGAATGACCATCATCAATAAATCAACAAACAAGTGCTGGCGAGGATGTGGAGAAAGGGGAACCCTTTTGCACTGCTGGTGGGAATGCAGACTGGTGCAGCCACTGTGGAAAGCAGTATAGAGATACCTGAAAAAACTTAAAATGGAACTGCCTTGTGACCCAGTGGTTCTACTTCTGGCAATTTATCCTAAGAAACCTGAGACACTAATTCAAAAGAACATAAGGACCCCTATGTTCATATCAGCATTATTTACAGTCACCACAATTTGAAAGCAGTCCAAGTGTCCATCGGTAGATAAGTGGATAAAACAACTATGGGACACTGACACAAGGGAATGCTACTGGGCCACAAAAAAGGAGAAAATTTTACCCTTTGCAACAGCATGGATGGACCTGGAGGACATTATGCTGAGTGAAATAAGCCAGTCAGAGAAAGACAAGGACCATGTGATTTCACTCGTAGGTGGAGTCTAATGAACAAACTGAACTCACAAGCAAAGCAGGCAGACTCAGAGGGAGAGAGCAGGCTGACGGCTCTGGGGGCGCTGAGCGGGTGGAGGGATGGAACTAAAAGGAAAAAGGACCCACGGACACAGACAGCGTGTGGTGACTGCAGGGGGGCGGGCTGTGGTTATAAGGGGGCTAAATGGTAATGGGAAAAAATACAATACAAATAATTTAAAAAAAGGTTTTAAAAGGATTAAAATCTCAGTTTGGAAAAGTTGATGAGTGATAACCTGAAATAATATTTGAAAAAAGATAGTTATGTTAGTACAGTATATTAAATTGGATTACAAAGCCAACAATGAAAAAGGAATTCTTGTAGTACATGTTGCAAAGACTTGTTAGCAATTACAAAACCTATATCCGTACCACAACTCTGGGACCCTGGCGAGACAGGCCGAGTCATCTTCCTTTCACAAACTCAGAGGATGAATCCCTGGCTCAGGGCATTGTGTGCATTCTTGACCTCTGAGTCACGGCCTCTGGGAGGATCTGGATTTGGACAATGCTCAGAGAACCAGTCCTTCGGAGGCAGCCTGGGGTGTCTTCTCCAGCTTGAGTTTTGAGCAAGGGACTGAACCCAGCCACAGAGGCCCTTGCTAACAGCCTGTACACGCTTGGAGCCCTGGAAAAGGCATGGGCTCTTTCTGCACGGTTCTCTACATTACTGCTCACTGAGCTTCCATAATGAAACTATTTTCCGTGCCATATACTCCTTTTATACAGTGAGGACCAGCTTTGGTAACTACAATCAATCTATTAAGCAACAACTATCCATCCATTATCCATCATTTCTTAGCTGTGCTCGAAGAGCCTAGAAATGATACCTCGGTAGAAATGAGCACACATGACCCCAGATCCTAGTTTCTAAATGTTATCTCCTACAAACAAACAAACCAACAAACCAGTGTTTCCTAAAAAACAAACAAACAAAAAACACCAGATGATTCCGGGACTTTGACAGGAAAAGTCAAGGCGAGCCTGGAATGTCTGTTTCCAGATAGGAAAGAAGCAATAAAAGATTAATGAGGTCATGTCAAAAGAACATAGAAGGTCTTAAAAGTCCTTATCAAAACCCAAAAGTTTTAGTAACTGTATGTGTTGATGGCTATTAACTAAATATATTGTGGTAATTTCTCAAAATATACATATGTCAAATCATTATGTTGTACATCTAAAACTAATACAATGTCATATGTCAATTGTATCTCAATAAAAAACAATGCAAAAGAACAGAGGAGCTGGCATGAAGGGCTTCTCAGTGGCCAAATTTGGGATAGTCTGAGTACTCAAAAGATCGATGATGATAATGGGTTGTAATACACTGACCTCTTACAAAAATCAGGAGTCTGTCACTCCAAAAACAAAAAAAGAAGAAAACCAGAGGGAGTGAGAAAGACACACACACACACAGGAAAAGTTATTCTCTAACACAGAATACCAGCTAATAAATATAGTAAGAATAGCATAATTAGAAAATTACCATCTGTAATCCTCAGTGTTGCAACTCAGGCAAGGATCAGCAATGGCTGTGGAGTGAAAGGTTATCGTGAATGCGCAATTCCAAGTCTCAGAGACTCACTCCACAGATTACTTATTAATTACCAGGGGGCAAACTCACCTTTCCATGGTGAGATCAGGCTGTCATGGCCTTAGCCAGTAAGTTTAGCATTCATGGGTAGTAAGGGCCTGATAGCATATGCCCCGATGTGACACAGTATGTATTGTATATATTACCAAAAAAATTTAATCATTGATAAAATAATCAAACAAATTTAAATAGGTAGAAGGGCTCTATCTAGTTCAAATGAGTTGCTTCAAGGTATAAGTAAATGCAATGCATGAATCTTGACTGCATCCGATTTAAAAAAATCTCCATTAAGATTTTTGGCAGCTGGATAAATTTGAGTATCAATGTTTATTAGATCATATTGACTTCTTGCTAATTTTCTTAGGTATGATACTGGTATTATGGTTATTGTAGGACAATATGATAATTAGGAGATACTTGCTAAAGAATTTAGGGGTCAAGTGTCCAGATGTCTGTAACTTTCAAATAGTTCAGCAAAAAAAAGTGTGTGTAAAAGCAAAATCAGCAAAGTGAGTTGGTACATCTAGGTGAAAGGCTGTACTTTAAGCTTTTCTGTAGGCTTGAACATTCTAAAAATACCTTTATTTTAAAAGCAGGGGAAAGAAAAGAACACTCTACAGGACTACAGATGTAAAGTTCCAGTCAGAGTGCCTAAGCCCAATGAACAGGAGATTTATTACTATTACTAAGCATGGAAAATCTCCACGAGTCACCACGAGTCGCTTTGGAGGATGAGGAAGCCAAGGGCTAAGATGTAATAGCCCACAGTAGGGAGAGGTCACCGACAGAGCCGCTCTGTCTACAGAAACCACAGCCCTAGGCCTGCCTGCCTCCCTGCCAGGATCCAGGCTGGGAGAAGATGGCTATTCAGACCTCGTTTCTACTGTTTTCAGAACCCAGAGCCTCTGCTTCTACAGGAGGGAAGAAACTCCTGTCAGGGCTCATGGAGAATGCGCCCACAGATGGGGGTCACTTCTGGGCCTCACAAATGTTGTGCATGGTCAGAAAAAACTGGATGCGCTTTGAGGCGAGGAGGCAAGGGCATGAGATTTGCCATTACCTGGGCCAGTGTTGCAATCAGGCTCTGCCACTTAACTAGCTTAGGGGGGACCGATTCCTGGATGCATGGTGTCATTGTCATCATAACAATAGCAGCAGTGATAATGATGGCTGATGTTACTGCTGTGCTACGCACCTGAGGCATGTTGAGCTCGGCTACAGGAGTACCTCAATTTGTTGCGCTTCAGTTTTTTCTTTTTTTAACAAATGGAAGGCAAGACCCTCCCCTGCAAAAAAATCAATGACTTCCTTTATTGCAATACTCATTTATTGCTGTGGCCTGGAGCCGAACCTGCAACATCTCTGAGGTATGCCTGTACTATTATTATCTCTACTTTCATGCCAGGCCCTCTCCCACCTCTGCAATTTGGCACCTGCCATCCCCTCTGCCTGCACTGTAAAGGCAAGTCCTATTCACTTGCCAGGCCCCTCAGCTCCAAGTCATTCCTTCTTCCTGTGCATCTGCAGAGTTTTATTCTCACCCCTTACTAGGGTGCCCTTTACTTAAGCAGATGGGTGCCACCCTGCTGGGGCTGGGATCTCCCCTCTCTGTACCAGCAGAAGCAGACAAGTAGGGGAAGGGAAAGAAAGTACTTCCGGTTCAGTCAGATCCATTTTCCTCACCCCAGAATGACAGTCATCTACCAAAAGGGAGATTTATCACTCTCTCCAGAATTGTTAAAGCTTTCTATTTTGGAAACATTCTCTTGAATTTTCAATTTGGAATCTAAGGCCCAGGGCAAGGCCCAGGTAACCACATAGAAGTACCTGCAAAACTCCCATTGCATGGGAGCCGGAAGGAACGTGGTTGGGGAAATTCCAAGGATGAAAATGCTCAGAGTGGGTGATGTGATGTGTCTCCCACTACACCAGGTGAGGCTTTCCCACCCTGCTCAACCCACCAGAATACAGACTCTGGCTCACAGCCCTGGGGGCTGCCGTTCACCTTCTCTTCCTGGCCTCCCTGCCCCCAACAGCTATAATTTTAGCCCTCTTTCGCCCAGTTCACATCTCTATGAAGCCCAGTTCACATCTCTATTACTCCCACAACCCACACCGTAGGGGGAAAGGTTATGACCTAGACTCAGGTGACACACCTGGACCCTGGAGTGAGCTGCCCAAGTGGTCCCTGAGCTAGGGAAAGGCGGTAGGCTGCTGGAGGAAAGCCACCTGACCCGGCGACCTGGCTTCCTCACTTGCACAGCCAAATACTCTCTCATCTGTTCTGAGCTCCCAACAATTACCACCCCCATCCTGTTTCAGAATTTTCCTTCGTTCTCTCAGCACATTCTCAGGCTTCATCTTGTGAGTTTCTTTCGGCACAAGCGCCCTATTCCGATCACTTTCCCTTATGTTAGGTTTTTCTGCTCCTAACAATTAGTTTGTAAACAAAGGGCTTTTAAATCCATCTTGCCAGTTCATCCTCACAATAGCCATAGGAGGGTTGCCTTACAGGTTGGCTGGCTTTCAGAAGGGTTGAGGAAGCAGGTCCTGTCACACAACCTGCAAAAGGCAAGGCAGCAAAACTTTTTTCTTCCCTACCACCGACTCCAGACTAAACTTCTGCCTGTCCTTTGAAGTAAGGAGTCCTGGGTGGTTTGGGGCAAGTCACTTCACTTCTCTGAGCCTCAGGTTCCTCACCTGTAAACAGATATGGTGACGCCTTTACAGGGTGTGGGGGTTGAATGAGATCATGTGTGTGACGCACTGAGTTCGAGGGCTGGGCTCTTTATTTCTAGTCACAGGAAAAGGAAGGCATTGTGTACATTCACAGGTGTTGGTGCACTCGGGCAACCCCTTTCCCCAATTAGATCAGCGCAGCCGACACTGGGCTTTCCAGGGCTGGGAGGCGTCCTTTTCATTTTTCTCTCCGCTCCTTCTTCCCCAGTGCTTTTGGGCCTATTCCACCCAATCCACCCAAAGCTTGCTTCATCGGCACTCCCAGCACGCACTCCCCAGCCCTGGATTCCCCCTCTCTGACCTAACGCGCGTTCCCCTTCTCACTCGCCCAAAACTCCCAACAGTCTCAACCCTCCTTTTGCCGGCTTTTCCTACCATCGCCATCAATTCTGGCTCCTTCCTCGATTCCACCAGCTCCGCCTCCTCTCCTCGATTAAGCGCCCCCTCCCCTGTAGCCACAGGAGTTACCATCCCCATTGCACAGATGAGAAGGGCGAGGCTATGGGGGGCTAGACGACCTCACGTGGTAGGACAGGGGCACGGGGGCCCGCGCCCTCGTCACTGGCTATACCTGAGCCCCGCACCCCAGGCCACGCCGCACCCACCTCCTCGCCCGCTCTCCGCAGCCTCCCCTCCGCGCCCGGGCCGGAGCAGCTTGGCGAGAGGGGCGGAGGCCTGGAGTTCAGCCCAGGGGCGTGGCAGCCTGGAACTGCGCCCTGCGCTCCCGGACTTGTAGTTCTCTCTGAGCTCTCTGTGCTTGGGTGTGCTCAGTGCAAACTCCCTCTCCCAGGAGGCATTGCGGTGAGCTGTCCAGCTCCCCTCCCCGTCCCGCCCCCGCCGGCACCCCAGACAGCTAGCCTTAAAGGGGACGCGTCCTGAGTGGTGGGGTGGCCCTGCTCCGGCTCCGCCCTGTTACCCGCATCTCGCCCCTCCCCCCGCTTCGTCCCGCAGCCTTGTAGCCCCACGGCTGCACCCCTGAGTCGGGCTCCCTGGATTTAGGCTTGTTACAGATAGGGTGAGGAGGTTGGTCTTTGCAGTGGAAGCAGCATCCATGCAATCTGGGACCTGGCGGAGGGCGTCCTCACTCCGGGGGGAGCAGAGGACCTGCCCTGACCTAGCCTGGCCCTGGCTAGTCCTGCCCCTCGTGAGCGCCCCGCCCAGGAGCCGGGTCTGAGGCAAGGTCCACTGGGGTCCCAGAGGTAAGGAGGTTGGGGAGCACTGGGGGGCGTGTGTGCGGGTTGAGGGCAGGGAGTGTCAGCACCCTGGCGGTTCGAGAGCCCCGGTGACGAACGTAGGGCTCTAAGGGGCTGAGGTTGAGAGTCGGGAGGTCTGGGTGCATCCTGGGCCTTGCTGTGTGACCTTGCGCGAGTACCTGCCCCTCTCTGGGCCTCAGTCTCCTTCTTCATCCATTGGGTATGGAGGTCGCCCCTGTCCCCCTCTCCCCGGGGCTGAGGGCACTATCACCCAGTACCACGAAGTTCGCCAGCCTTTGGTGGCGTCCGCAGCTCCAGCCTGGGCCGGGAGCAGGTGCACTGGTATAATTGGAGGTAGGGGTGGGGCCGAGCCAGGGCACAAACTGGGGGTCCGAAGAGTCTGCCTCTGCTTTGAATGGGCTTCTGCTATCCTTAGCATCCTGCCCGGGCTACCCCCTCTGTGAGAGCCCAGCGAACTGGAGACCCTGATGTGTAAGCCTGGTGCCTGCCCTTCCAGAAAACCTGGGGGAGGGAGAAGGCCATCACAGGTATGTGAGGGGTGGCTGCCAGCCGGGATGGGTGAGTGCAGTGGGTTCCTAAAAAGGGCGTATATGCTCCCACCCTCTTCATTTCTGTCCCCTCGTGCCCCTTCAGGAAGAGAGCATTTGCTTTTTTACCAATAAAACCTCTTTTTACCTTTTTCCCCAGGAGATAGCTTCGTGGCCCAGATGAGGGTCTCCTTTCCAGGGCTGCCTTGGGTAGAAGTAGTTAAAAAATAGAGAGATGATGCTGCCAGAGATGCAGTGGGGGTGGCAGGCAGGGTTGGGGGGACTTTCAGTTTTGGGAAGGGACAGTGCCCGCGCCGGGGATTCAAAGGAGGGACACTGATCCTGAGGGTCAGAGAGGAAATGAGCTTCTCAACCCGAAGGCGCTGAGCTGGGGCTTGGAGGGGCCGCTGTGCTCTGGGGCAAGGAGAGGGCGAGGCCTTCTTGAAGCCCCCTCTCCTCTCTCATGAGACTCTGTGAGCTTTTGAGCTGAGGGTTAACCAGGAGTAATTTCTTTTTTTTTCTTTCTGTTTCTTTAGCTTTGGTTGTTTAAGTCATTTCTAGATTGGTTAGAGTGTCACTCAGTCCAGTCCAGTGACCTTTGGAGGGACATCCTTGGCTGGTATTTAAGATTTGCAGACTTAACATGTATGCGAGACCAGACCTGGACAGATGTGGGGGCAGTGACTGGACCAAGGGTTGGGCCAGTCTCCAGGAGGCACTTTTGTGGTCAGAGGTTTAGTTTCATCTCGTCTTGCTGTCATATGTCGCTCATTGGTCACTTGGCACTCATTTTCTTCTGTGCCTGATCCTGTGCTGGGCACTGGGTGCAGACAAGGGGGACTGGACCTACTTTTCACCAAAGGAGAGTCCAACCTGGTGGGACAGAGAGACACAGAATCCAGTGACACTGCTGAGGGATGAGAGAAGTGAGGAGGGCCTTGGGGAGCCAGAACTCAGCGACTTGGACTGCAGGGGGACTAGGAAAGGCTTCCCAGAGGAGGGGGCTTGCGACCTGGACATTGAAGGGTGAGTTGGAATTTGCCAGGAGAGAAGAGGGGAAGCCCTTTTTCAGCAGAGTGGGCGTCACCAAAAGGTGGCCAGCGGGAAAAGCCCACTGCCCAAATTCCGGTAGATTAACCACCAAGCAGCCTCTGTCAAGCTCATCTCCACCCTTGTCCCACATCAGCTGCGTGTCACAGAAAGGCCTCGAACACCACGCTCAGGAGTTTGGACCTGGAAGGCACTCGGAGCCTTGAGAGTTCCGAGTCTGGGCACAGCAGGAAGGAGCTTGCTATCTAATAAAATTAATCTGATGACGTTTGCAGGGTGTCTCAGAGAGATCAGGGAGGGATGAGGAAGCCTGAGTTGGGGCTCAGGGCGTGGGGGTGGGGCGGGGCATTGTATGCATACACTCACAGGCGATGCTTTGGGGATGATGGAGGGGGGTCAGGCTCCACCATGCAGGCAGAGAGACTAGTCAATGCTCACGGAATGCAGAGGGTCATCCGAGAAGGATGGATAAAGGGATCTATCTGATGCTTCCAGGGGAAGGATTGTGATTTTCCTATGTGCTTACCATGTGCCCTGGGATGGGTTGGGTATTGCTGGGACTCTCAGGCTGTCACGCCAGCAGTGAGAGGTATAAGCCAAGGGCTTGGGGAGGCGCAGCAGCATTGGCTGGGAAAGGCCCAGGGGCAGACATGTGGTCATCTCCCATTTTGGGATTCAGAGTCTGGGAGGGGTGAAAATGCACCAACCATGGCGACCGCCAAGGAGGGGAGTGGCTGGACTAGATTCAAAGCCTGGACTCTTCTCCTGCAGGACATATGGCTCTACTGGAGGATGGATTGAGGGAGGGAAGGAGGAGATTGGTTGGGAGGGTACTGCACAAGTCCAGGCAAGAAATAGAGAAGAGCTGATCTGGGGTGGGCCTGTGGTTCAGGGGTCGTTGGAAACACAGATTAGCAGTGAAGCAGTAGAATCCGCGAGATCAGCAGTGTGTCTCCTTGTCTCCTTCCCCAACAGTGTCTGTTTCACCCTCAGTGCCAAATGGCCCAGC
>PVKM010048826.1:0-11101 GCA_004027735.1 Carollia perspicillata
ATTCAATTTCTTATTTCTTGGGAGATAAAAATCTCTAAATGATTTTATAGCTTATAATGAGATATTTAAATGGCATGCATAAGCGTACAATAATGCTAACACATCGATTGGGAAAAAGCATTGAGTTATGGGAAATTATAACTATGTGAAAGACTTGATCTGTTGATGTAACAAGAAAAGCATGACTACTAAATTATTGGTCAAATAATTTGCATGGTCAAATTCATGTGCACTGATTCAAATTTGAGTCATTTTGGACAGAGTAGCTTATTCTCATGCCCCGACTGAGCTTCATATAGTCAACAACACAGATACTGCAACCTTTGCTAGTTGAGACAATATTGTCTATTTTTAAAAAGAAATTACTATTAACATAAGCTATAAAAATATGAAGCAAAATATGGAAATATTAATTTAAATTAATAAATTTTGTTACAGATCTTTTTCTTAAGTAAGTTTAGACATTTGTGAAAATTTCTGTCTGGTTTTAAAGCACCTGAAATGAATTAGATGGGGTTTTATTGAAATGTTTAGAAAAATTTGAGATCCTAATCAACATTTAAATGGTTGGATATGATTTATTAAACTTACAAGTTTTGGTTTATTAGCTGTTTAAATGGTGTACAAATGTTTAGAGAAACTTCATTTGTTAGAGTCGTATATTTAATAAGCTGGGCATTAAACAAAGAATAAATAGCAGTGAACATTACATTTCCAGCACCAAAGTCTCTCAGACAAAAAAAAAAAAAAGAAATTAAATGCCTAGTTTTGTGCTACACACGATAGGTGCTCATTTATTTCTTTCTACCCTGAAGTTACCTGGTTCTTTTCAGGTTTTATTCCATATTTTGTGCCATATTTTATTTTTATACTATATTTTTTCTCATGTTTCAGTAGCTGTCTCAGATGTAGGTTTTGTGTCTTCTCCTAGCTGTTGCTACTATTCACACTACATTGAAGATACTTTAAGGAGAACACAGGGATTCAAGGTGAAGTTAACTTTCAGATTACATAGCAGCTCCACCCAACGTGGGCTGTGAAAGACTCGTAGAGGTTTTTAGTGAGTCATGTGGTAATTAACCTAAGCTACTATACAACTAAAATTTTGCGGGGAGCAGGGCTTGTATTCTGCCTTCTAGGTTGAGGACATTGTTTGTGCAACCCGAACTGACTGTTCTGCAGTGGTCACCACAGCTCGGAGCTCAATTTCCCAATTTCGTGTGGTGGAAGTTCCCATTCCCACCTAATCTGGAATGATTTAGGTTTAAAAGGTCCCCAATGTATGGACATAGCTGTGGTGATGACAGCAATGTAATGGATGGAATTTTGCTCTGTTCTATGTTAAGCATAACTGCTTTGCCCGCTGTTGCTTTAGCCTGGTCAATCGTGGTGATTCTGAGATAAAGACTTCCTTAGCCGTGTGGCTGCTGACCTGGACCAATGTCTTTCACAGCTCGTGCATATTAGACCAGTGAACCCAATCTTGACACAGATTGTCCTTCTGACTTTCTTTGTTTTTGCATCACCTTATAGAAGTAAGTTATAAAAAACATACTAATTTTATTATCTTGACTTCTGAGACTCGTCTAGTCTGACTTCACCAAAGCATGTTCTTTCTGATACAGACAATTGTAGCTCTCGACTGTGAGTTACTCTTGTCCCTCCTGACCACTTCTCATTCTTGATATTGCTATTCATACTAGAGAACCCCTCTTCTTGGTATCCTGGCTTTTCAGGTTCAAATAAACTCCTTCATAGTGTGTTTGGAAAAAAAGAGCTCCTAAGTAGACTGTATCTAGGAAATTATAGTCGCTTTCATTCCCAATTTTCATTTTTAAAGATGACATTAATTCCACAATACTTAGAATTTCTGATCAAGCACAGGTAACTTCTAGTTCTTGGCTAGAAAGTAATAATAGTGATACACTACTACTATACTACTACTACTACTACTACTACTACTGCTGCTGCTGCTGCTGCTGCTGCTAAACAATCCTTTAACAGTGGCCACACCCTAGAGCTGGGAAGCCTATGTTTATATCTCAGATCCACTATTTACTAGCTATATGACCTGTATGACCTAGGGCAAGTTAAATAACTCCTCTATGCTTTTATTTAAAATCTATAAAATGATACCTATGTTACAGGGGTGTGGTAGGAATTACATAGGCATGGAAAACTGCCTGATATACAAGTGTTCAGTAAATGTTAGCTATTATCAAAAGCTATTGAAGATGGGTCATATGGTAATGTTCCATGTTAAAAATGGACTGTTTTATTTTAGGTGATTTAAAGTTTTCTATGGGGCTAAGAAAGATTTTGATCCTCTAATATCTGAATGTCCCTTGCTCTCATTTTTCTTTGTACTGTGTCCATTAAATCTGGTATAGTTAACAGCAACCAGCTTGCTAATAAAGCCAAAATATTCTGTAATCAGCTCCACCACCCCAATTTCATGAGATTTCAGTTCTTCGGCTCAGAATACCAATTGTGTAAAAAGTGCAATGAATTCTAACTCACTTTTGATTGCAATGATCTGAACCAAACACAGAAAGTAGTTGATCCAAAATGATTTGTGCTTCACAATTGTGTGCATTACATGATCTGCACACTCAAAACAGGACTATCTTTGAATTTAACATATTTTCCTTTCCAGAAGACAAAAATTCTTCTAATTAAAAACATTTTTTAAAATTTCAGTATGTGTAATTGTTAACACCTGCAATGTGTTATCAACAGATGTTTCTGGCTTACCGAAGGGAGCTGTGGTAATTATTCTATAGGCTTATTGGAGTGGCATTTTCCAAGATAGTCGGGAAATGTTAGCGGCTGACTTTGTTTGCAATATTTGGTATTTTTTTTCATCCTTTCCCTGATTGCTGTCAATCCCCCCCATCCTCTCCCCACAACCAGGCCCACTGAAAGAACCGTCCTTCTGAGGTGGCAAAACCGTTACAAAACTCACCGTGTCTATTTTAGTCTTTGTGAGAAATTACTGAAATTAAATTATGTGTATTCTGACACAGTGTAAAATTTACTTTTAAATGTTTTAGCAGCTAATCCTTATAATGTTCAACGTGGATGTCTTACATCTTGATTATAAATGTAGAAGTATACCATTTAGATAGATAATACCCTTTTAATAACTCAGCTTCAAATGAAGCTATTATAAAAATGAGTTTGCTTCATTTTTCTGACCATTTCTAAGGTCTTATAAGCAGTCGACTTTCTGAATTCTTCATTTATGATACTAATCACACAATTACCTACAGGCATGTGTTAAATATGACACTGGTTTCAGCCAAATAATGGGCCAATTGCAAACAATGAATAAAGAGAGGCAGCTCCATTTATAACGGCTGTTGCAACAGAGCTCCATTGTAATCAGAGTGATCTGAGGGTGACTCATTAATTAATTGATGTTCTTTTTTATTATGTGCGATTGAGTTAATGAGTAATTTGTGTGAGATAATTCTCTGAACACATTGATTACTTGAGATATTTTCTGGACCTTTCATAGCAGTGACAAGCTGAATAGGTAAAGGATTGCATTCGCTTTAGTGTGCTCATTATTGGTAGGTTCGAGATGAGTGCAAACCAGTGCAAAGGCACCTTAAAGTCATCTGATGTCCCAAGTTTCCTAAGTCTGCCCGACAGGACGTTGAGTGCCCAGGGCAAGACCTCTCACATGGCAGGCTCTCCATAAATGTCAATGGAAACCACAGCTACATTAAAGCTTGGCTGTCTACTACCTTAAATTGCATTAAAATCACATTTAAGAAATATTTATAATGATGTTTTTAAGAAAAAGGAATAACCAAAAGACTTTTGCTAAAACTGTATTCTGTGCTAATGGTAAATATGCAGATTGTCTTTGCAGTTTACTGAAGGGAACACTAAGCATGTTTGGACTATATCATTTCTATGAAATTGTTTAAATGACTATTCAGAGAGTGGTTTTTCCTAAAGTGATAGTTAAAAGGAAACTACTTTTATCTGGTATGCTTTACTACAGATATAATTTTCAGCACACCATCTCTTCCTTGAAAATGTAGGGTTTAGTTGAGTTTTTTGCTTTAATTAATTATGCAGAAATGAGAAAATTTGAAATTTAGTCTGACGACATAGTTGCTTTCAGAAAGATCACTTAAAATTTGTATATATGTGCAAATTGTACCTAGTAATTGCTACTTTCACTTTTGACAGCTTTATTTTCCCCACAAAAGTAAATAGCAGTAAACTACCTAACTCAAAAATCTTAAATATAATATTTGGGAAAGCATTTGATCTACTTTGTTAATGCTTATGGTTTACCTTTTAAAAGTAAATGTCCTTAAAAACTATTTTCCTTTTTCATGAGCTTAACATACGCTTTCTAGACATTACCTAGATTGTGCCAATTAAGAGCAATCCAATAGTGCAATACCCCTTTTATTAAAAACATAAACTCAAATATGAAAAATGAATGAAAGAGTCCAGCAGATTTTTATTAAGCAAGATGAAAGTGAAGTTACAAACACGGGTCAGCTTTTCAACTCAGCCAGCATTCTGGTGGTCTGGAGGTGCCTGGTCCTTCATCACAGGCAGCCTGTACGTGATGCGTGTTAGGATGGGTGCGGTCCCTGCTTGGGAAATCAAAGCTCCATTTGAGGGGTCCTACTGGAGGCACCAGATAACAAGCTAAGTGACATTAGGGCGACACAGCACAAAGAGGGAAGTTGACAACAATTCAGGGACTTTGAATAGTCAAGACAATTAGCTTAGTACTTCAGGTCAAAGATGCTACTGTTTGTGGGCAATTAGCTATTAAATGGCCTATTTCTGTCTTCTTTCACAAATTCATAGAGATTAAAGATAATATGAGGAGATTAAGGCCTTACTTTTTAATCTAGGTGAGTAATTTCATTTGTAGGAAAAGCATAAGAATGCATTCTCAAAGGGTCACTCTAAATAAAAGGCAGTAAAAAACACTGCTTGGTCTCTGGGCACCAAGGATAGTTGGCCGGTTTGTTCCCAGTTTACAGGTATTTTGACAGGTTGATCTTAGCATATACAGAAACATTTGAATGTTTAAAGATCATTTGACAAAGATACTGACAATTAAAACTGAGTGTCCTCACAAATGTCAAGCAACTCTTACTGGGGACTACGTAGCACAGCTACAGCATTACGCAAACCACTCCCCACTCTGTGCCCGGCACCCATGTGCTCTGTTTTGTTTTGATTTGCTGTTTTTGGTTTGGACTATGCAAGTCTTTTTATGAATCACATGTAAGGCTCTAAGGCTAAAATAATAGTTATATCTGGGCCCCAGGTAGCTGTTCTTGAAGTTCTTTTATCTCACATTTGGGGGGCACATGATTTGCACACTCTTAACCATGAAGCATTTGTAAAAATACATACCATTCACTTTGCACAGAGTCATATTCTTAAAAATGAGAGGCAATATCCAGATTCACATGCATGTCCATAATAAAGCTTTGTTTTTAAAACAACTCAAATTCACACCAGCATTATTTGCAGCTTAATATTTTGGCCCCAAAACCAAGAATTCAGGTATCACACTTAATTTTCATCTGCAATACGTGTATTGGCAGCATAAAATATGTATGCAAAGAACACTGGGAAATATTGTTTCCTATACAAGCGATCAAGAAAAAAAACCACAGCGCTAAATTTGCTCTAGTAAAAATATGCTTCACTGTGCCTATGTGGGATTAGATTTGTTGAAAGGTAGTTTTATTACAGGGAACAGAAGCAAAGAAGCAAAGTGTGAGCAACCCAGAAGAGGGATTATATACTCATTTTTATTTCTTAAGCTGTAATTTAAATAATCAGTCTCCATAATTTCTGTTTCTAGAAAGTTTTCCCCTTTATCAGTTATCATGTATGTATGGGAATAATATTTCACCTTTAAAAAATGGAGTGAGAGATTTCAGCTTAGGTGTGATATACACCGATTGGGTAATTACTCAAAAAAAGCAAGAATAAGACACATCAAACTTGAAAGTGTTCACTTTTAAACATTAAAATAAGTGGCATGTAAATACAGAAAAATATATCATCACCACTGCTCAGCTTTTTATCAATCTCTTTGTCTCTCTTCTTCTAGAAGATTCTATGAGTACTACGTTGCTCAATCAGAAGTATCCTCACTGCTCAAATATCATCCTAGCTTTAATGTGCATTATCATGATTTCAGTAGATTCACACTCAAATCCTTGTGGTGCCAGAAATTTATCAAGCTATACGTTATTAAACACTTAGTTCTTATGGAGATGTCTGGGCAAAATTTGTACAAGACATTTAATTTGTTATTTAAAAGTTATTTCATAATTGTGGTAACACTTTTTTAAAGTAACCCTTTGGAAAAAACTTACGATACCCAAAGGCACTAGTTCACGACAAGGGGGTGAATGACCGAAGGGCAGACGAACAACAAAGTTATCATACAGGCAACAGGCACACATACGAAGGATAGTAAAAGGATAACTGTTAAGCTTTAAAGTTATTCTAAAAGTGGCACTTTTCACGTTGGTACAAAATGAAAGTGCTTTAAGATGAAATTTTTACGCATTCTTTTAAAGCTGATCTTAACCCCCTGAAAATAGGGGGTTAAAATGAGAACACCGATAGACTCTAAATCATAGTGGCGATAATAGTGGATGCTGCTAAAATGCTTTGTGTGTCTGTATTTTTTTTAGTCTTTCTAATGTTGATAGACTTGCTTTATCTATATGCGTATCATTAGTGAGATTTGCTCTTCAATTTTTTACTAGAAAGTTACAGCTCATTTAAAATAGCTGGTAGATACAGAAAGCATAAATATACAGGAAGTTTAAACACTGATTGTACTAAATGCAACAATACAAAGAAGCAAACAGAACACAAATGGTAACACAATAAAACTGTATTACATTTGTGCTTCAGATATTACAATACATTATATACAATAGTCCAAAATAAACATCTCATGCCAAGTGACACAAAAACGAATAGCAAGCAAAAAATCCAGCAATATGTACATTACTTTTTTCTTTAATAATAAACATTCAACTCTGAACTGGGCAATTTCACTACATACAGATGCAGTCCGCCTTTTATTTCATATATCCATCCTGCTTTCCTATATCTACGCTATTCAGTAGGTTCCTGTGTCAATTCTTATATACACGCGGAGCAAAAAAGATAAAAGAACGTAGTGCTTTGTATTCTTAATGGGGTGATGTTAACAGATCAGCGAACCTGGGGTGCATAACCTTCTTTCATTAAACCTTCCTCGTAGTCCGTCTGGCAAAGGATCATGTTATTCTTTAGGAAAAATTTGTCTCCAACACAAAACCTGAAAATATTTAAAAAAATAAAATGTGTTAAGACCATTTCACTCAGATATATAGATTGGAAGATTTCTTTTCCTAATAATAATTTCACTTTGTAATTCCCTGAATTTGAAAGTTTGGCTTAGAATGTTGCCCTTATTATCAATACTAAAACATTGTGAACAAAATTTGAAATCCTACCTTTACATATCAAAATCATAGGAACATCAACGAAGATGCATAGGGCAGTAAACATAATTTTTTTTTATTTTTTATTTTACCACACTGGAAAGTAAAAAGAACTGATCTATATATACACTCATTAAAATAAGAATGAATGATAATATTTCACTGCAGTGATTATGGAAGATTTCATGATCCACTTTATTTCAAAAAGGCATTAAAATGAATCAGACAGTTAGAAAATGGCCCGTTTTAAAGTTTTCCATTTAAACTTTCCTTTTACTCTGTTATTAAGATGGGATTAAATTCTGGTAATTTGGAAGTGATCATTCTGAAGTGAGAATTATTTTTAGCACCAGACTCTGATGTTGGGCCATATTTCTTTGCCTGTGGCAAGTTCATCAACTATAAAATAGTAAATATCATTTCCTTAATTGAACGCTTTCAATTAAACCTAAGGGCATAACCTGAACACACTTTTTAATATTGCTGTGATAAATAAACTGTTGCCCATTACTAATTATTATCTTATCTGATAAAAAATTGTTTAATGTGCAAGATTGTAATGTTTTCAGTAAGTGCTATTTTTGTATAATTTCCCAGTGGTGATACTTTAAATACAATTAAAGTCAGAAATAAATGCTTGTGCTGTTTCCAGTACATTTAACAATAAAGTAACTCTGGGGAGATTTGTATATATTTTTAATTATAACAATTCAACCTTCAAACAGCAGTGTCTGGTAGAGTTGACTCAGTAAAACTACTTGCAATTATACAAGTTGACCTCACTGACCTTTGATACTGGTCTCTCTTTATCAGACAGTCAATTTCAAATGATGTTCAAGCAGAAATCTTAGTGGGTAGATTAAATTGTGTAGCGAAGCCACCCTTTAAGGTTTTGTGAAGTTGAAAGTTTAAATGAGGAGCAGTTGGACTGATTTACATTTGTAAAGACTGGAATGCTAGACAAACAGTGAATCTATTTATTTTCCAACTGGGTAGCTTTGGAAATTTATCCTTATTCTAGCTTAAGTAGATAGAGGGGGAAAATGGTGTAATAAAAAAAGTAGATTGAAAAGAATTAGCTTTCCTCTTAAAGAAGATTGGTCTGTTTATTTGTGGAATTTACTTTTTTTCCCCAGGATTACTGCCTGCTGATGAGGTTGATTGAAAGTACAGACTCTGTGCTAATCATGGAATCCTGGAGTCGGCTGTGGTCAAAGCTACTGGATGCCCTCCACATTCAAGTTTGGGCTTAAAGAACACCTTTTTATTGATGGCACACTGCAAATTTTAAATATTGTGCTTAAAAAGTGGTGTTGGAATAAGACGGTTTGGCCAGATTATCCTGATTACTAACGCATGTTGAAGAAAAGGACAGGCCTAACGGCCAATGTGAAGCCTTAAGTCTTGTGAGGTTATATAAAATAGCATGTAGAATATATGTGATTGCTGTTCAAATTGTCACTTGCTATTACTATTGAAATTAATTTGAACTAAGAAGCTAAGAATAAAACATCACATCAAGAATAAATAAATTCAATTAAACACTCTTGCACTCCAGCTGATATTACTGAATCTTTTTTTTCCTAAAAACCAACTAAATTGGAAATACTTTTCCAACTCCATATTGTCTAATAAAATTTTGCTTTAATTTTCAACATTTTTAGTAATCCCCCAAATTCTATTCACTATCAAATGAAAAGATGTTTGTTTGTTTGTTTGTTGTCATGTCATGTAACATCATTCTTACCTTCAGAGGCCTTGAAATTTAGATAATTTTTATTTGTAGATTTATAAACGCAGGATAATTATAGTGAGAAAAAGCACTGAACCATGAGCCCGTGGGTCTGGTCTTGCTACTATTACCTACCCAAAGCAAGATATGTTGCAAATTTCATACGTTTTCTAAGTTATTTCTCTGTGAATAAGCTACATCACTGGATTGTAGGAATGTTGTAATAAGAAATATATGAAAGGTAGAGAGGCATATTGCAATAAATAGGGTTCAAATCTCAACTTTCCACTTAATGATATTAAGATGAGACTTTCATTTTTCTTATCTGTAATATCAGCTACTTTTGTAATTTTGTCATAAAGAGTATGTGAAACCTTACCTCAATGTCTGGAATGTTGTGAAATTTTACCTCAATGTCTAGAGTGTTAGAAATTAAAATAGCCACATCTTATAATTCACTTACCATATGCTAACTCTAAGCATGTATATATGTGATCACATTATTCCCCCATTCAACCTAGATCAGAGATATTATCATTGCCTTTTTCAATGAAAAACCTAAGGCTTTCTCCCGGCATTTACAATACCTGCCCAAGGTTTCATAGCTGGACGCATATGGTCGAGGAAGGAAAGGAACCAGGTTTCTTTGGATCTCAGACCCATGCTTTTACCTGGAGGCAGCACAGCTGGAGGCTACAAAGTTACACAGACCTTTTTGTGTGTGTGTTACAATTATTCCTTTTCATAACTTTCAAAGATGTCTGCCTGCCATTCAGTGAAATGTTGGTAATATAAATGAAATTCATCTGAAACATTTCTACCTGAATATTTTGTCTCTAATACATTGTCAATTGGATAATAAAGTACATTTCGTGTGCACTTCGATTTATACTCAAAGGTCAAGATGAAAGAGATCATGGGTGAGGGGCGTCACAATTACATCTACAACTCAAACAAAAACAGCCCTGAAAGCTCTGGTGAAGAGAAAAACTTATGGCTGGGATGCAATTAGAATCGGTATCCTCCTCTAAAATCTTTCATATATAAACATGAAGCAATCACAAAAACAACAATGCAGATACGAGACACTTAACAACATGGTCCATCACTGTGATTTTGTAAGGCAGGCTAATTTCCAAATGGTAGATAACCAGCTCCTTAGGAGATTTAGCACTTGCGGTAAAAATATTTAAAAAGCAGCAATACTGTTAGTATATTAATAGGTAGGGCTAAAATTCCTGAAAATAAACTGATAATCTTTCTTGTAATTTAATCTTCATTACTTATGATATAGTCAGTTCAATTAACTTTTTGTTCATTTAAAAAATACGTAAAAGAATAAAAAGGCACCAAATCAGATTTTTAAACCATCTAATCATGATGTTCGCAATTAATAACAGACTTCATTTCCACATATTTTGAAGTGATTCTAGTTGAATTCGTGTGGTCTTAGACAGTTGAAAAGTACAGAATAAATCATCCCTGTATTATATGGGGCTTAGAGTAGTTTTGAGCAGGTTATCAAAAGCCTCTCTGCTAAGAAGCCTCCATGTGTAACATCCTTTCTAAGAAATGAGAAGGTTAACTTAGTCATCTTCTTTTCCTGAGGTTACTGACTGTGACTTACTAATTTTTTCACTTTAACAACAATTTTAAAAAGAGAGTATCCAGTCCATATGTCCAATGTCTCAACTTTCCTAGTGAACATGCTCAGTTACTAAAAGATGGAGATTTTGATCCTGTACTTTGTTTTCAGTAAGAGGCGTGGGCTGTATACCTGTTGCCCCATCACTACAGAATGGTGCACACATTTGCTGTCTTTTGCCAATGAGAGCTCAGCTGCTATTGCACACTTCATTCA
>PVKM010048827.1:0-11098 GCA_004027735.1 Carollia perspicillata
ACTTTAGGTAGTATGGACATTTTGATGATGTTAATTCTTCTGATCCATGAACACAGTATATGTTTCCATTTGTTTGTGTCTTCCTTGATTTCTTTCTTGAGTGTTGTGTAGTTTTCTGAGTACAGGTCTTTTACCTCCTTGGTTAGGTTTATTGCTAGGTATTTTATTTTTCTTTTTGCTATATCGAATGGGATTTTTTTCCTTGATTTCTGCTTCTGATGTTGAAAAGCACTATTTTTCTACATCCATGCCCTTACTAAGACTAATGAAATGTAGACCAAAAAGAAACTGTTTATTTCATGAAAAATGGTGGAAAGCATGTTTCTTTGTGGGATTAAAAAAGATTCACATACATTAAAAAAATGTAGTTTCCTTGTAGAAATGAGAATCTGATATTTTGTTAAATTCTATGTCTTGACAGAAGTCCACAATAAAATAGATGATATTGCTATCACATTAATAAGTGGCTGCAAGCAAATATTTATTGAGTGCTTACAATCCTCACAGCATTTCATGAGGTGGCTATTATTATTCATGTAGAGAAAAGGAAACTGAGGCACAGAGAGGTTAAGATCGCTTAACCTCTCACGTGCAAGGTTATTAACTGGGAATTGGGAGAACTTAGATTGTAACCAATTTGTTTAACATCAAATCCACACTCTTAATGTTAGCCCTGTTCTATGAGCTTTAACTTCAGAAAAACATCCCCAGTATTAGATGTTAGTGTCCAGACCTGGCTTCTATGTTATTCCAGTTGTTTCTTTATACACATATTCCTCAGAGTGTGGCTTGTTGGCCAAGAGGAGAAATGCAAAAACCTCAACCCCTACTCCAGAGCTCCTGTATCGGAATTCTGGGGAGTGGGCCCAAGGAAACTATACAGGTTCTCCAGGTTTCTCTTATGCCAGCCCAAGCTTGAACACCACTACTTCAGGGTGTACCAGGTTGGTGATCAGGCTGGCTATTTGATTCTTCTACTACTTTAAGTCCAGTTTAAAGATATATAAAGAGGGTTGCAACTCTGCATTATGTGTTTGGATTCTATGACCAGGGAATGTCATAATAATAAATGCTTCTTTCTCTTTCTTGGGACTGTTCCCTGTTTATCTTCCTTTCCTCTACCATTTTTCATATTCTTCTTCATTTTCTTCCTTTTCCTATCCCCACTTGAACTTTGTGCAGCTATTGTACTGGTTTGGAACTCCTGGATACTGAGAAATACACATGCAATGTGCTGATGTACCATGAGAAGACCCTCCCTCTACATGTTTTGTCTCAAGTTGGCATGGCAGTTATCTCTTCATCTCCAAGGCTCAGCCCAAATGGCATTTCCTGGTTGACCCCACCAGGACTGTCCCTTTTTCTCAGACAGAATCCACTACAAGCTCATTTATTGTATTCTGGCAGCTCACAACTTTACCAAAGCACTTATCATGGGGACTGTACCAGATGTTTAAGTGGCTGCTTCTTCTGCTCCTACCATGACTGGTGGCTTTTTAAGGGCTGTCACTATCTTATTTGTCCCTTTATCATGTGTCCCCATGTCTAGCAGTGGGTAATTGATTATTTCTGAATAAAGGAAGTGAATGCAATGAGTCTTTGCTTCAGCATTCAGGTAATGGGCCTGGTGTCCGTGATATAGGGGTAAGGAGTGTATAAGGGATGGATGGGCACAGGTAATGGTGCAGAGAGGAATGACCAAACCTCAGGGAGCAGCATGATCTGATGATCACTGCAGCCAACCAGACCAAACACAGGTGAAGATATGCAAGACAGGAGAGGACATCCCTGCCAGTCAAGGCAAAAAGTGCTACAACCACTTTGTTAAGACTTGGTAAAGATTCCACCAGAGGACTTATTCTGCTTGTCCTTTCTATCTCTTGTTTCCTGGTGGTCAAGTTTCACCCCAGGGAGACTGGGGCCAGATAGAGGACATAGATCTGAGGATTATAAGATTTGAGCACAAGATTTATTTCTAGTTCTGTTTGTAACAAATGAAAATTTCTACTCTCGGGAAGGTTTACTCTAGTAAATGTGTTTCCTATTGACTTAAATCAACTTCTAAAAATGCCAGTTATTTTTTCCATTATGAAAGTAATATATGCTCAGTGTTAATGATTTTTAAAAGATTTTATTTATTAATTTTTATAAAGAGGGAAGGGAGAGAGAAAGAGAGGGAGAGAAACATCGATCAGGTTGCTTCTAGCACACCCCCAAAAAAGGATCAGGCCAGAAACCCAGGCATGTGTCCCTATGACATTTTGGTTTGTGTGATGATGCCCAACCCACTGAGCCACATTCCAGCCTGGGCACTGTTAATGGTTTTAAAAATACAGAAGAGTTGAAAGATAGAGTCATCCATAATTCCATTAAACCATAAAATCATGACTAATATTTTTATGTATTTTTTCTTTACAATTAGTAATAAAACTCTACACAATGACTTAATTGAAATATTCATCTAAAATTTTCAATCATTTATGAAGCCGTCCGGAAAAAGTCCAGCTATTGCTAATAT
Organism: Carollia perspicillata; assembly: GCA_004027735.1. Taxonomy (NCBI): domain Eukaryota; kingdom Metazoa; phylum Chordata; class Mammalia; order Chiroptera; family Phyllostomidae; genus Carollia; species Carollia perspicillata. The sequence goes on from PVKM010048827.1 coordinate 2,519, forward strand.
AATGAGAATGGTTTTCATGACATCAATGTAACCTGGCAGCCAAGGAGAGTGGACTGGAATGTGCATGTGTGAACAATGACGACTTCATTGTGCTAGTTAATGGGTAGGCACCATTGAATGAGCATCTGTACCGTGTGACCATCACATTCAAAATGACTGAATGAGTAGAGCAATGAATCTGCATCGAATTTTGTGTTAAGCTTGAACAGTCCTCCATAGAAACTATTTGGATGATTCAGAAGGCCGCAGCTATGGCAACTGGTGATTGGCAGCTTCATTACAACAACGTGCCTACTCATGCATTACATCTTGTGCAGCATTTTTTGGCAAAACATCAAATCACCCAGGTAACTCAGCCTCTCTACAGCCTAGATTTGGTGCCCTGTGACTTCTGGCTTTTCCTAGAACTAAAACTACCTTTGAAAGGGAAGAGATTTCAGACCATGGATGAGACTCAGGAAAATATGACAGGGCAGCTGATGGTGATTGGGAGAACTGTGTGAGGTCCCAAGGGTCCTACTTTGAAGGGGACTGAGGAGCCATTGTCCTATGTACTGTGTTTCTTGTATCTTCTTCAGTAAATGTCTCTATTTTTCATATGACTTGGCTGGATACCTTCTGGACAGACTCTCTGTCTGTCTCTCTGTCTATATCTATCTATATCTATCTATCATCTATATCTCAAGAAGTGATAGTGATGTGGGCTTGTGCAGTATTACACAGGGTTTCTAAAATTCTTGTTTAAGAGAATAGCATGAGTGAATGAAATAAAAGTCACTTGCTCTGTGGTTTAAAGGTTAGAGAACAATCTCTATCATTTCATAATTCAAAAGTCAGTGTATATTTTGACTGAAAATATCAGCCATGATCATTTTGTTTAATATTTTCCTTTTTACAAAGTGTATTTTTCTAGAAATATGTGAATAATTTCCCCTATTTAGAGAGCAGGCATGCCAAAGTCATCATAGTTTTATTGATTTTGACATTAGACTTCTATAAAAATTAGTTGTTTGGTGGGCAGGTCTGAGAAAAACAAATGGTTTTGCAGATTAGCAATGATATACATGCTCCTCATCCATCAGTCTGTTGACAACCTCCTAAATTCAGAGTTGCACAATAGCTTTTGGATGTACTTTTAGGCAGATTTATTTTTGTAACATTTGGAAATAGTAAAAAAAAAGATAACGGCAGTGGATTCCTATTCACTGAAAATAAAAACAACAATTATTTTTAGCAGCACACTTTACAGTACCCTTTAGCAGTAAAGTGTACTCAGTACACTTTACATTATTCTGTTTTGATGGCAAGCTGTTATTAACAGGAAGCAAAAGGCTATTTGCAACACATGGGACAGGGTCATTATTAACTCTGCAAGTTTAGCATTTTTGTAAACTTTCAGACACACACTTTAATTTGGCTTGGTTATTCCGGCTATTTTCAAAGCTCACTTGATATATTTTAGGGTATAGATCTCAAACAGGAAATTCAAAAAGATCTTCCTTGTTTGGAATAGCCAGGTTCATGTTATAGTAATAGTTTATTGGAAAATCCACTTAAATTGTAAAACTTGATGTTTGAAATTTTATAATAATGATAATGAAGCCTATACATTAAATTATTTTATAAATTATTCATTTTCTATGTAAACTCAAGCATTTGAAGACATTGTTGAATGACATACATTACTTTGTTCTATATCCAAAAAGATATGTTTCTTAGCAAGTAGGTAGGGTATAAATTTGTAAAACTTGATACATCACAAAGAAAATAAAAGAAATTCTAACTATCCTTACTATTCAACTTTACTGCCAGTCCAAGCCAATGCAATAAGGTCAAAAAAGGAAAAGAAGGGACAAAACTATTATTACTGGCTGATAATACACCTCTTTATCTTCAAAGGCCAAGAGATTCAAGAACAAGAAAGGGAGTTCAGTAAGGAAATTGAATAAAAATTCAGTATATAAAAACCAATGCCCTTTCTATAGGTCATTTATAACCAAATGAGAAATGTGACATAGAGATTTCATTCACAGTAACAAAAAAACCCATAAAATATCTAGAAATTAACAAAAAAAGTGCGTGCAAGGAATATATATGACGAAACCAACATAAAAGTATTAAAATACTAAATAAAACCCAAGTGGCATGATATACCATTTGTCAGGATGAGTAGCCTAAATAGGGGCAGACATGGCTCAGCTCCTCTCCCAACCACATCAAAATTACAACTAAAATGTAGAACAACCATCACTCAGAACCATCAGAAATTGAGTTGAATGGAAGTCTGACAACTACAGAATTAAAGAAACCACATCCACCCAGACTGGTATAAGGGGTGGATATGTGGAATGGGCTGCTGCCACATCCACGTGTGATAGCTAAAAATTCAGGAGGGATATCTTGGGAGTGAGGAGTCCCAGCTTCACACTAGGCCTGCCAGCCCAGGGTTTCAATGCCAGGAAGATAAGTCCCCACAACTTCTGGATGCAAAAACCACTGGGGATTGAGTTGGTGGTAGAAATGAAGGAGCCTCAAGCAGTTCCTCTTCAGGAACTCACATACAAACTCACTTACACTCACTCCCTCTGAGTTCCAGCACTGGGGTAGTAGCTTGAAAGGTGCCAGTGGAGAAACTGAAGTGTTTGGCATCAAGATGAGCAGAGCCATTTACCCTTTTCTGAACCCTCCCTGACAGAGCTGACAAGCTGGCACCATATTTGAGACTCCATCAACATGGCTAACCCTGTTTGCTGAATTCTAGCGGTCCCCTGAGACTCCACACCACACAGGTTATTGGGCCCCCCAAACTGTTTTTCCATATGAATGGCTGGTCTCAGCTTATGCTTAACAACTTCCTAAATCCTCTCAAATAAGCAACAGCTGACCTCAGTGAGCCCCAGACCCAGCACTAGAAGCAGCCAGCCTAAATTCAAAGCTTGGCTTCACCTAGAGATCTCTAAGGCCAGCACAAGTAGTAGCCATCTCAGATTGCTTTATAGCCCACACAGGGTGGTCCAGGGTAAAACACAGGTGGGGGCTGATCTTGGCCTGCACCACCTGGGAAATATCAGAATAAGAGCACCCAGTGGGCAGCTACAGACCTTGTCAGACCACCACCACCCTGCCCCTGCACAAGTGATCCTCCATGGAGTGGGGAGGTTGGTGGTCAATGGTCATAGCCAGTCCTTGCAGCCAACTGACCTAGGTAAATCACCCCCATTGACCTGCCAATAGAAACCAAAGCTCAACTACAAGAGGAGGGTGTACTCAGCCCACATGAAGGGAACACCTTGTGTACCCACTTTGGGTGATAGGGGAGGCTGTTCCACTGGATTTTAGAGGACACTTACTACATTAGGCCACACTAACATGACAGGGAATCATAGCAGCTCTACCTAATACATAGAAACAAACACAGGGAGGCTGCTAAAATGAGGAGACAAAGAAACATGGCCCAAATGAAACAATAGATCAAAACTCCAGAAAAAAAGCTAAGCAAAATGGAGATAAGCAACCTATCAGATGCATAGTTCAAAATACTAGTTATATGGATGCTCAAGGAACTTAGTGAGGACCTCAACAGCATAAAAATGATCCAGTCAGAAACAAAGGATACACTAATTGAAATAAAGAACAATTTATAGGGAAACAGAGTAGAATGGGTGAAGCTGAGAATCAAATCAATGATTTGGAACCTAAGAAAGCAAAAAACAACCAACCAGAACCACAGGGAGAAAAAAGAATTAAGAAAAATGAGAACAGTATAAGCAGCCTCTGTGACAATTTCAAGAGGACCAACATTCGCATCCTAGGGGTGCCAGAAGGAAAAGAGAAAGAGCAAGAAATTGGAAATCTATTTGAAAGAATAATGAAAAAGACTTCCTTAATTTGGTGAAGAAAATAAACATGTAAGTCCCGGAAGCACAGAGAGTCCCAAACTAGATGGATGCAAAGAGGCCCCCTCCAAGACACATCATAATTAAAACACTAAAGGTTATAAAGATAAAGGGAGACTCTTAAAAACAGCAAGAGAAAAGAAGTTAGTAACCTACAGGGGAATTCCCATAAGACTGTCAGCTGATTTCTCAAAATAAATTTTGCAGTCCAGAAGGGAGTGGCAAGAAATATTTGAAGTCTTGAAAAGCAAGGATCCACAGCCAAGATTGCTCTACCCAGCTAAGTTATCATTTAGAATTGAAGGGCAGATAAGAGCTTCCCAGGCAAGAAAGTATGATGAGTTCTTTCATACAATACCATATTATATGAAATCTTAAAGGGACTTATTTAAGAAGAAGGAGATCAAAACTATGAATAATAAAATGGCAACAAATGTGTGTCTATCAAAAATTGAATCAAATTAAAAATCAAACTAAGCAAACAAGAAGAACAGAGAATCATGGATATGGAGAGTGTTTTGATGGTTGCTAGATGGGCGGTGGCTGTGAGGAAATGGGTGAAGAAGTGAGGGGATTAAGAAGTACAAATAGGTAGTCACAGAATAGCTGTGAGGATGTAAAATATAGCATAGGAAATGAAGTAGCCAAAGAACTTATACACACGACCCATGGACATGAACAATGGTGGGGGAATTGCCTGAGGGAGTGAGGAGTGCTGGGTGGAGGGGGACAAAGAGGGAAAAATCAGGACAACTGTAATAGTATAATTAATAAAATATAATTTAAAAATATTACATAGGTATCAATTACGCAGAAATAATGAAATCCCAATTAAAATCCAAAAGGATTTTCATAGAAATTGTCAAGTTGGTTCCCAAATTTATCTGAATCTCCAAAACGTAGAACAGTGCCTGGCACATAGTAGGACTGTGATAAATATGTGTTGATTGATTGAATCAGTGAATGAACAGCTTTAATAACTATCTATATCAAATTACATTTTATACTCCTACCCCAGATTCGTCCTCTGAGCTCTAGATTTGTTTATCTATCTTCTTAATCTCTTTACTTGATTAGGGAGAAAGCAATTTAAACTCATTAGGTTTAAAACAAAACTGCCATCCCTCTCCCAAATCTTTTTCATGAGTCATCAAGATGAGTCAGCTAAAAGCAAGGAGTTATCTCTAACTATACAACTGTTCATTTGCGATTATTTCAGTCATCACAAGCCCTGTTGTGTTTCTCTGCTGTTTTCAGCAGAGGATGGATTTCGTGAATCCATCCGTGTCTTTCATCTATAATGACAGCACCATCTGTCATAATTTCTTCCCAGTTCTAGTAAATAACTTCCTAACCACATGGTTTCTCCTCACCGAACTCACTGCTTCTCCCTTGACTGTCCTCTTCCTCAACCTAAAACATCAGCATTTTCCTTGCTTTTAACTAATTCCAAACTCTTCATCATTACAAAATCTGACCTGGTTAGGCCCTCATCTGTGTTTTCAGAATCATCTTCCATGACATTTGCCCTCACTCTCCAAGTTTTGGCTACAGTGACCTTTCATTTCTTTGAGTATGTTATGATCCCTCCTGCCAAAGGGTCTTTTTATATGCTACTCTTTCCGACTAGAATCATCTCATTTTCTCTCATCTAATTAATGCTGATCATTCTATGATCCCATCTCAATCATCTTTCCTTAGGTAAGATCCTCCTGATTCCTATTATACTCTCTTATAGAAATGACATTATCTCTCCTTCATAGCTAGGATTAATTTACCCTCATGTAGATCATTTTCAGACTTTAACCTCAATCAGGATAGGAACAATGTCCTTCCATACTTACAACAGTGCTAGATGATTGAAAGAATAAGCTGAACTGGAAAAATACGACCACAATGACTGACATGGTGTTCGCTTGTGAAAAAGTTGGAATCTAATGTGGCTCTATGAAAATAAGACTTATTGAATCAAATCAACTGTAAATGTTTTACATATTGAAGTTGTTTCCACAAAAGAGTCTCAGTATTTATATCAATACATTCATTATAATGAAAATAAACCAGAAAGAATTCAAATACCAGTAGAGAGATTTATTCATACAGATAGTCAGGATTTAATTTATAGTAGGAAGATAAAGATATTTCTTACAATGCTCAAAAAACAAACCCAAAAGGGTATTTAAGCAAGAACTTGTATTCATCTATGTTTTAAAAACCTTGGTTTAACATGCTATAAATGTAAAGATAAAATTTTCACTTCATCATCAAATAAGAGTGACCTAATGTAATAAGATGTTCATCTATAATAAATCCATAAGTAAAATAAATAATAATGACTGGTAATTTCTCTTGAGAAACTGATAGAAATTTCTGTATTATTTTTAAGTCCTTTATTTTGATGAGTAACCTAAGAAATTTTAAATTTGTTTATGTAATCACAAAATAGATTTCTACTCATATCACATATATTTACTCATTTCTTACAGCCAAAAATTACATACATAAGAGAAAAAGATGCAAAATAATAGTTTTGATAATGCTTTAAGCACCACTAACAAATATAAGTTGTTGAAAAAATTCAGTCTATTTTTCTTAAAGTCAAAGAACATTAAATATCTTTTCAATGAAATCACCTACTCAATACTCGTAAGTATATCAGATGCACTAATAAAAAATAAAATATAGCACATCAATCTATGCTCCTAGAGAAGGGGAGTAGAGAATGTCAGTTATGAGACTTAAAGAAAAAAGGGGGAAAGAAGATTATAATTAAAGAACAACAAATGGAGAAATTATTTTAAATGTCTGTTGGTGAAATCTGCTATTAGTGCCTTGTGTCCAAGCTGAGTATATTTTACTGTGTAATTGTAGTTCTGGGGAAGGAGGAGTTACATCTTGGCAGTTTTTTTTTTCATTTGTAATGAATTAAATGGTGCCCTCCTTCCCACGAAAGGTAGGTCTAAGTCCTATGCCTCATACCTGTGAATGTGATCTTGTTAGAAAACAGGGTCTTTGCAGATGTAATTAAGTTAAGAATCTTGGAATGAAATCATCCTGGATTTAGGGTTGGACCCTAATTCCAATGACTGGTGTCCTTGTAAGAGAAAGGAGAGGGAGATTTGAGAGACAAGGGGTGGATAGCCATGTGAACACAAGAGACAGAGATTGGGGAGATGTATCTAAAAGCCAAAGGATACCAAGGACTAGCAATAGCCATCAGAAACTAGAAGAGCCAAAGAATGACTGTCCCTTACAACATCTGTATAGTCTTGTCAACACCTTGATTTCAGATTTCTAGCTTCCAGAACTGTGACAAAATAAATTCCTGTTGTTTTAAGCCACCAAGTTTGTGGTAATTGGTTATGATAGTGGCCCTGGCAAGCTAATACATCATCCCATTTCACAGATGATTTATGAAAGAGTTAGATGGTAGTAAAAAGTCAGGAGAAATAGTTTATCTAATATTTTAATTACTTTTTAAGTATATTTTATTAATTATGCTATTACAGTCATTCCATTTTCTTTTTCCCCTTTATCTCCCTCTGCCCTGCACCCTCTCTCCTTCCAGCATTACCTCCCCTCCCCGAGTAAGCTCATGCCCATGAGTCATACATATAAATTCTTTGGCATCTCTATTTCCCACACTATTCTTAACTGCCCCCTGTCTATTTTCTACCTACAAATTATGCTTTTTATTCCCTGTATCTTTTCCCCTATTCTCCCCTCTCCCCTTTCCCACTAGGAACCCTCCATGTGATCTCCATTTCTGTAATTCTGTTCCTATTCTAATTGTTTGTTTAGTTTGTTTTTCCTTTTTAGGTTCATTTGTTGATAGTTGTGATTTGTTGTCATTTTATTGTTCATATTTTTGGTCTTTTTCTTTTTCTTAGATAAGTCCCTTTAACATTTCATATAATAAGGGCTTGGTGATGATTAACTCCTTTAACTTGACCTTATCTGGGAAGCACTTTATCTGCCCTTCCATTCTAAGTGAAAGCTTTGCTGGATACAGTATTCTTCGATGTAGGTCCTTGCTTTTCATGACTTCAAATACTTCTTTCCACTCCCTTCTTACCTGTAAGGTTTCTTTTGAGAAATCAGCTGATAGTCTTATGGACACTCCTTTGTAGGTAATTGTTTCCTTTTCCCTTGCTGCTTTTAAGATTCTCTTTATCTTTAATCTTGGCTAATGTAATTATGATGTGCCTTGGTGTGTTCCTCCTTGGGTCCACCTTCTTTGGGACTCTCTGAGCTTCCTAGACTTCCTGGAAGTCTATTTCCTTTGTCAGATTGGGGGAATTTTCCTTCATTATTTTTTCAAGTAAGTTTTCAATTTCTTGCTCTTCCTCTTCTCCTTCTGGCACCCCTATGATTTGGATGTAGGGACATTTAAAGTTGTCCCAGAGGTTTCTAAGCCTCCTCTCATCTTTTTGAATTCTTGTTTCTTCATTCTGTTCTGATCGAATGATTATTTCTTCCTTCTGGTCCAAATCATTGATTTGAGTCCTGGTTTCCTTCCCTTCACTGTTGGTTCCCTGTACATTTTTCCTTATTTCACTTTGTATAGCCTTCACTGCTTCCTTTATTTTGCATCCATAATCAATCATTTCTGTGAGCATCCGGATTACCAGTGTTTTGAGCTCTCCATCTGATAGGTTGCCTATCTCTTCATCACTTTGTTCTA
>PVKM010048828.1:0-11117 GCA_004027735.1 Carollia perspicillata
AGACTGAAGGGGAGGGGCAGAACAAACCTTTTTTCAAGCCAAAAGCGCTGTTCACCGTCATGCTTCAGTACGAAAGGATGGAAGGAGAGGTCGTCCACCTCCCTGGACCCTGAGGACACATTGGTAACCTCAGCCGTATTGATGTATAGGACAGAAGAACATGCAACTACCAATGGAGAAAAGACACTTGGGGTGCAACAGGTGAGCCTCAGGCAGCTTCCAGGGCACTAGATGAAGTTTGTGTCCTAAGCCCACAAAGCTGGGCTCTGTAGCTACCCAAGTATCAGCCCTTTGAGGTTCACTTCCTGTCACCTCTGGTGTGAAGATTCCTCCACACTCAGATTCAAATGCCCTTCCCAGGCACAGGACTCCTCGATATTTTAGCTGGACCTCTCTCTTTGTGGACGTCACAAGCACACAGAGGAAGACAAGTACCATGTGATTTCACTCATGTGTAGGATCTAATGAACACACTAAACTAACAAGCAAAATAGAGGCAGACTCATAGATGGAGAGCAGATGACAGCTAAGGGTGGGGAGGTTAGGGGATGGAGGGATCGAGCAAAAAGGAAAAAGGACTCATGGAGATGGACAACAGTGTGGTGATTATGGGGGGTGGGGGAGGGCATATAAGAGGACAAAATGGTAATACAACAAAAAAAAAATAAAATAAAATAAACATATTACAAGGCACAGTTCTTTACTACATAGAATTCTCCCTGAGGTTGAGCTACAGGAGTCCAACACAAATAATGCCCTTTTTTATTACAAAATCATAAGCATGTCATTCTGTAACATAACAGTAATACACTCAGGCACACCATATTACATATTAGGTGAAATGTTCAAATTAGAACTATAAATTAGTACACCCACATTATTACCCTACCAACCACACTCAAACAGATGTTAGTTCTGCCGGACCCTGCATATTGGAGTAAGTTCTGTATTTCCCCTCCCTATACTGCTTAGCACAATTAGGTGTACGAAAGAAAACTCACTAATATATACACTAATATATAATTTGAATGTATATAATATATACATACACTAATGTCTAGAAAGAATATATATGTATATATATCAGGCATTTTTATTTTTATTTTTATTTTTATTTTTGCACTGGGCTGATACTTGAATATATATGTATTAGTATATATATTATATATATTCAAGTACCAAATATATATTATTATATATGTATTGGTACATTTATTTTATATATTCAAGTACCACCATTAAAAGCTTTATGGCATATTAGTGTAAGTTGTACCAAGAAGAAAATGGGCCACTATAAACAATTAAGGAGGTCAAGAGTCAACTAATCTAGTCTTAAGTGCCCTGATTTATGAAATGATAAAAATCACAGTATTTGCTTCATAGGACTGTAACAACAGTGAAATGAGAAAACTCACATAACCGTCTTAGCGCAGTGTCCAGTACCAAGTTTTCAACCAACATTAGCTTTTATAATCAATTCATTAAGAAAAATGTTTTAAAAGAAACACAGCTGGAAGAAACCTTTTTAAATTATGCGTCATCAATGTTAAGGATGTGTGTTCCTAAATCAGAACTTCCTGAGGGCCTACCCCCAGCTCTGCCATTCACCAAACATGTTACTTGTCTCTCTTTGCCAATTTCCCCATTTGTAAATAGACAAGATTGTTTCATCTAAGCCACATAACACATCTAAAGTAGTCAGTAAATGTCATTTTTAAACATAATAAATAGTTGGTAATCACAATCCATATATATATATATATATATAGTGGCTATATTGCAAATGAGAAACCACCACCCAAAGCATTTGGGACTTGTCTGAGGTCGCAGAGAAAGTTAATGTCATTGTTGGAACTAGACTCATGTGTCTTGACTTCCAACCCAGTGTAAACACACACACACACGCGCGCGCACACAACATCGAAAAGCCTGCTAAGATCTCAAGACAAGAAATCATCACTAGAAGCCCTGGCCAGGTAGCTCAGTTGGTTAGAATGTCCTCCCAATATACCAAGGTCTCAGATTTCATCCTCGGTCAAGGCACATACAAGAAGCAACAAATGAGTGCACAAATGGGGGAGCAAAAAATCAATGTCCTTCCCTTTCTCTCTCTCTCTCTCTATTTCAATAAAGACATTTTAAAAAGGAAATCATCACTAAACAAGTCTAGATCTGGCCATATTAAAAATCCACTGAAGCAGCTTTCAAAACCTGGGCAATGACAACATAAGGCCAGCAGATGGCAGTAGATCCACATACAAAGAGGTCGCTGCAAGGCTGCCCAGTCTCCCAGTTCTTACCCTCTTCTTACTCAAGATCACAAATGAAAATCTAAACTCAACCATCAATACTGACCATACCACAATATCTTCTTTGTCTGTTCAGCTTTAGATCTCCCTAATCATATACTCTGCTACCAAGCCAGAACAGACATTCTCACAACAGTTTGCTCCAGAAATCCTTATTGTTAGTTAATTGGTTTGCTGAAATAAAAACAACTTTTTATGAACGTAGGGAGCATCATTTCACCTCAGATTTGCCCATTAAATCTTTCTAGTGTTTATCAAGTGGAAAGTATTACCTTATGCTTTACAGGCAGGTTATGGAGGTAAACAGATGTATCACAGCCACCCCACAGCCCCCCCTTCCAAAAAACATAGTAAGGATGTTAGGATTGCTCATTCTGAGAGCAAAACTGTAAGTGCATGAAAAACAATTCAGACTGAAAATATGCAAAGTCGCTTTTGAAAGATCTGCCTTGTTACATTGGACAGAAAAATGATTAAATTATTGCTTTATCTAAAGATAAAATATAACCATTCGAAGAGGGATTTGCCAGTGATGGAACCCCCAAAACAAACACACAGAAAAACTCTAAAACCAGATGCTAAAGGTAGAAGTTTCTATGCAAAGGTGTTATCTGGGGTAAGGAACTCTAGAGCACCAATCTTATGGCCACTGAGCCACATGCTACCAAATATTCCAATTTTAGCCACAGCTCCCTCACCCGTTTTCATATCCACCAAACAAGCTTCAAATTAGCAGAAGGCAACTCTCTCTCTCTCTCTCTCTCTCTCTCTCTCTCTCTCTCTCTCTCTCTCTCACACACACACACACACACAGGTAGGTATGCTGTAGGGACCCCCAATTAATGAGGCCCATGTTAATTCATTGCCTGTGAAACAAAATACTTAATAATAAAATCATAAACTAGTACTCAACTTTTGTGCAGCATCCTCTTGTGAAATTTGGGGGCCTTTTCAGTATCATTCTCTTCTGATATTTCTTGGCTGAAATCAGAAGCCATCAATCCAATTAATCTTGAGACTAAGATTTTGTACTTGAAAACCAGATTAGATCCAGGACTAGAAATGTGTGAAGTAAATATTTTTGTAAGATCTTTGGGCAGCCACTCAGCTTCCTCTTGTAACACTTGAACCCCATGGACTTGACTTTCAAACATCAACAAATCTTCTTGGGTGACTATTCCACTTACTTACGTATATACTCTTACTTTTGTCCTCCCCAGAGATAGAAATAAATGGTCACCTGCCTACTTCAGAGACTTCACGATGGTTATTACCTGGCCATGTGGTGTTTCTCTCTCTCTCTCTCTCTCTCTCTCTCTCTCTCTCTCTCTCTCTCTCTCTCTCTTTCACCTGGCCACCTAAGCAATTGCACAATTCAATAATATCAGAAAGAATTAAGAATTCTAAGGTCAATTGGTGAAGTATGTTCCAAAGAGAAGCAAATTTGGTATAATATTTTTTAGGCTGAATAAACTGACAACTAAAAAAATCCTGTTATAATCATACTTTTTTATTTTACCATATATTTTTACAACATATTTACAATTTTTTTTTCAAAAGTGATCTGTTACTCCCCATGCCCAAGCTCCTATTTACCAACACAGTGAGGAGTGATCATCTCCCCAATCTCACACAAAGCACATGCTATCTATTCAAGTCTATTTGGATGATGAATTTATCCAAGTCCACATACAAAACATGTAGCTGAAAGGCACTCCAGAGATTATAGAATTCAACTTCATAATTCACAAATTCGGAAATGAAAGTGTCCATGCAACTCTTCAGGGCAGAGGTCCAAGCTGACCGTAAGAGTCACTGGTGTCCTGCTGGAAATGATCTCAATAAAAATAACACTGAGGCTTTCATGGAGGATGAAATTGACTGCAGCTTAAACCAGATAAATGTTCACTGACCTTTTCTGGCTCCAAAGTGGATTCGTGGCCACAAATAACCTACATGTTCATCACTAGACGCTTCTGCAAAAATCCTTGGCGCCCCCATTTAAGAATGCGTGCAAACACCTGATCACCTGGCTCGTCTACAGCCTGGCAGTGCCTGACATGACGTGATTAAAATAGCATTACTTTAGCTGAAGGTTTTTTCCACCTGTTATGTTTGGAATGCAAATGCACCTGGGAGACACATTACCAGTCAGTCAACGCTCTTCAAAGTGGAAGAACTCCTTTCTCTCTAAAGAGCTATTTGCTAATTCATTGATTTCTTCAATCATGCACTTAATGGCTACCTACTTTTCTAAGCAACTGTGCTAAGAGTTGGTGGAATTCATGGAAATGAATAAGATTGCTATCTTCGTAGATTTTACAATCTATCAGGAGAAAGGGATTTAACACGGGAAGATGTGTCGTAGCCGTTTTGTGAAAACGTGCTCTTGCTGCCCCTGAGGACTGGGGACTGATTTTGGTTCCTTTGATGGGGCAGAGAATTGGGAAGGTTCTTGGAGCTGTCCACAGAAGGTTTGGATGGGAGAATGTTAGGACAAAAGGAGGGAACTCTGTATTTAAGGGGGGTGAGGAGAAAGGCGTGTGAAGGGGAGAGGAGAGGAGAGAATCAGGTATTGGGGTTACTCGAAGGCTGACTTTATCAACTGTCCGTCTGATCGTGACCACGTAGACTAAGATTTGCTTGAAACATGAGCTGGAAATATGTGTTGACTTTTCCTTGTATCAAGTTCCAGAGTGAATACAAAACTAGTACAAAGCTCACAGGGTTAAATGATTGAAACGGCTCCTGAGGCCCCGGGTTAGCATGACAAAGGAAGCACAGGCACGCACCAGAGAGCCCCAGGGCTTCAGACGCAGCTCCCAGAGCCCATCCTCCATCACCCCGGTACACTTTGCATTTGAACCATGAACTACTAAGATAACACGAGATAACTTGAACTGAGGAGAATCGGTCTTACCCGGGGGACGACACTTGCACCCCTTTAGTCACATACCCAAAATTTGGCTGCATGACCAAGAGAAACAGAAGAGACCACAAGAAGAATTTAACAGAAACCAGGGGCACACCATCTGTCTCTTGTATGAATCAGGGGAATAAACTAGAACAAACTACCCACCGGTCTCAGACCCCAGCACAGGAAACTTTGTCACTCATCAGTTGACTTCATCTGGGTTTGGCCACAGTTCAGCACCCTGGCTCCAGGCACCCCTGAAATGACCATAGAATGATAAGTGGTCAGTTGAGATTAATCCTGTGTTTACACAGAACCTGTACTTTCTCAAGAAGACAATTAAAAATTAAGCAGTTAAAATAATGATGAGAAAACATCTTTTGGCTTCATTCCTACCCCTAATCTTTACTTTCTCCCATTTCAAGTATTTCCTTTTCAGCCCTTATCAAGACTCACAAGATACCTGAAGTCTTCTTGGCCACTGGCTACAGTTGAGAAGGACACCTGCTCTTGCTCCGGGGGCAGACTCGGTTGCCACTAAATATATCCAGGTCGTGGTCTACCACTCCCAGCTTGGCGGCTAGAGGTGGCAGGTCCTCTCGCCAGTCTCAGCAATCATGCACAAGAGGGCGAATCACTGCTTTCTCCCTGCCAAAATGAAACTTTTTTACCTTCTGCAGTAGAAGTTAATCAAAGGAAGGCTGGACACCCTGGGCCTTGGTTATGAATGTGGGCATGGCCACATACACACATATTCAATAGTACATCAGTTGGTGACAAATATTGCAGAAAAATTAAGCAGTAAGGGAGGATAGAGGGAGTGTGGGGGTGCAATTTTAGTTGGTTTGATGAGGAAACATCTCACTGAGAAGATGGCACTGGAGCAAAAATGTGAAGGGGGTGGAGAAGCGAACCACATGGAATCTGGAAGAAGAAAATTCCAGAAGGAATTTTAGAAGGAAGGACTGTTTCTGTCTATGTTGGAGGGACAGGAAGGAGGTCAGTGGGGCTGGAAAGTAATGAGTCGAGAGAAGAGAAATTGCAAATGAGAGGAGAGAAATAAAGGGTTAGGGCCGTGATTACAAAGGGGGCTTTTGGGTGAACTCCAGGTGAGCTGGCAGCCATTGAAGTCTTCAGCGGAGGACAGCTGGTCTCATTTCTCCTCTGAGGGTTACCTGGGTGCTGTGCCGAGATTCTGCTCTGCTGTCTTAGGGAGAAAGATGGAAGCAGTAAACCCAGTTAGGAGACTGTCACATAATTCTGGTGAGAGGGACATGAGCAGCTTGGACCCAAGTGGTAACAAGAGAAAAAGTACAAAATAAATGGGTATGGATGTATTTTGTAGTACAGCCAATAATAGTATTGATGAACGGATCAGACGTTGGGTGGAAGAGGACGAGGGAAACTAGAATAACTTCAAAATGTGGGGCCTGAAAAACTAGAAAAATGAAAATATTATTAATTAAAATGTGGAAGTCCGCGTAGTTAGGTCAGCTGGGAGGGGTTCATTTTTTTTAACGTGTTAATTCTGAGATGCCTATAAAACACCCAAGAATACCTGTTGAGCAGCTACTTGGAGTCTGAGCTTGAGAGCAGTGTCTGAGCTGGCCACAGAAATTTGAGAGTCATTAGCATATGAGCAGGTAATGAGATGAGACGACCACAGGAGGGAATGTAGACAGAGACAAAACCTGGACATGAAAACATTATAGGACAGCATAACTTTCCCAGCATCCAAGACCTTTAAATTTCATTTTCTGCCAGATATATCTGCTTACCGTATTTTGCCACATAGAATGCACATTCTTGCCCAAATTTTTGAGGGAAAAATAAGGATATGCATTATACAGGGGTAGTACTAATTCTGCATCTATATAAATGTTTTTCATTCCTATGCTTATGCATTAAAAGTGTAACTCTAGAAAGCAATAAGGATATCCATACGCAAAATCATACCCTAGAATATGATCATTGGTTTTGCTTCTAATTTTAAATAAGTAGAAAACTGAATTAAAGCATTAAAATGAAAGATTTTTTTCCTAAAAATTTGAGCCAAAAATGTGGGTGTGCATTATACACAGCAAAATACGGTAGGTATCCTACAGGCATCTCAAATTTAACATGGTCAAAACTCAGTGTCTTCTGATGCCTTCCAAAATTTGCTATGTAATCACAGCACTAACAGTTCAGTGATTGCACTAGGCAATGTTTTTGAGCTCTTATTATGCATTTGACATTTTGCTAAGCACTTTACATGCATTATTTAATTTCATCTTCACAATACCATCTGAAGTGGATATCATGATTTCCTTTCGATTGCAGATCAGAGAAGTGAGATTAGAAAGCCTGAATAAACTGCCCAGAGATGTACAACTCATAAGTGATGAAGTCCGATCCCAGGTCTCTGGAATCCAGTCCTCGTGTTTGGAACTACCAAGTCATACAGTACTTTAATATTCAGGAAGAATAAGTCTAGAGACTTGTATAAATCCTCACATTTGTGACTTCTCACATTGTTCTGGACCATGGGGTTCTTTTAGTCAAGTGGTGCAAGCCATGGTACATATTTCCCCTAGAAATATGGAGAAATATGTATATATGCAAAAAGATCTAACATCTTGTGTTCAGCTTCAGGGTTTTGTAGACACCTTTAGAATCTACCCATGGGCCATGACCACTAAAAGATCTAGGACTTCCACAGAAGAGTTTCTGCAGTGGGTCCCTTACAATTTTCCATGCAAATGGCAAAAAACACTAAAAAATTGTGATTCTTTTTTTTTGTTTTATTTATTTTATAGGGTATATATTCATATAGATCATAAATTTATGCTGTACACCTTGAGAAACCTCCTTCCTACATCTCATTCTATCCACTCCCCCTCACCTGCCATTGCATTGTATTAGACACTTTCTGAGTGTCTGTCCAGAGTCTCTTCAATATAAATACAAAAACGAATGTATCTGTCAGTCCTCCATCCTTTCTTATATCAAGGTAACATAGTATGTTCATAATTCTTCACTTTACTTTTATTAATACATACTGGGCATCTTTCCAGATCACCACATAGAGAGATTTTTCATTCATTTGCCATTGCAACATATCCCATCAGTCCCACACTGATGGACATTCTGGGCTGTTCCTAATATTTTCTGTTTCAAACAATACTTCTGTGGATATCTGATGGAAAATCATTTTGTACACATGCAGGAATATCTAGCACATAAAGTTGCAGAAGTAGAATACCAGAGTCAACGACTAAATGCATTTGTAATTTTCATAGGTGTTACAAAGTTACTCTCCCTAACAACTGAAACATTCTCATGCTCACCAGTGATGTAAGCAACTTCCTGTTTCTCTATATCTGGCCTAGTGTTAAACTTGTGAATTTTTGGCAATCAAATCAGTGAGAAATGTTGTTTCAGTATTGTCTTAATTTGCATTTTTCATTTTATGAGAGGGATGAATGCCTTTTTACATGTCTAGGGTTGCATTTATATTTCACTTCCTGAAAACTTTCTGGTCTCCATTTTTCAGTTGGGGTGTGGTTCCTTTGGACATTAGTAATTCTCTAAATACAGAACTCAGATGATCTATAAAAGTACTGAAATAAATAATATTTCTAAATCATATTCTATGTGGTATTACCCAAGCTCCTCTCCTTTATTATCTTTTTCTCTCTTTTATAGAGCAAATATGCCTACAGTAAGTTCTCATTGTTGTTTTTCAATGCCATGAGGTTTTCTTAATGTTAGAACAAACACCGCTTAATAACGAAGCTTCAGCCTTGCCCCAAAGGAGAAGAGTTAATCAGCTTTCGCCTCCTTGAAACTCAGAAGCTCATTCTCCTTGAGTATCTCTCTGTTCTTGTAATGTAAGTATATTTTATCTGTGTTGATAACTTATCCTGGTGCATAACCTTCTCACCTTCTCCACAATGAGGCCCTTCAGCTTTCTAATTTAGAAAAAAATAAACAAAAATAATAAGGCAGAGAATTCAATAATGCTATCAACTTTATTAAATTTACATTAAGCAAGGAAAACAGTTCTTAAAATTCTCCCACTGACTTTTACTCAGTGGCAAACTTTGTTCTGGCAACTTCATTAGTAGCCTTACCACTTATAATTTAAGGAAGTGTATTTGCAAGTTCCTGACTTTGCCCTGAAGTACATTTCTACCAAAAGATACTTGTTTCCTGTGTTTTTCATTCACGTGACAAATAAACCACCTTTTCAGCTTTCACAACTGTTGACTCTCACTTGAGGAGTAATTTTTCACTGCTCGGAACACTTACTGAAATACTTCTGTTAAATTCTTGTCCTATTTCTGTGCCGCGACTTCTTGGATTCAATCGCCTAGAAAATGGAAGTTATTACTGAATGTAATAGTACACTTCTACAACCAAGCAAACATTTTATTTTTAGTCTAAGAACTATTACTTTTTCAGATTCTTCATTTCCACCTCCGGTTCCAGAAGCTGGTTTTATACATTGAGCCATTTCTGTGAAACCACACTCGCCTCCCCCCATTTCCCCACAAAGGGATTCATCCCTTGTAACTCACACAAAAGGGACAATGGTCATGATGAAAATAAAACAAGAGGCTTCATTTATGGGCAGGTGTCCAGGTTCAGTCACCGGCTAAGTGATCCTCCTTACACAAAAAAGAGCGGGATAAAAAAATGTGACATAGGACAGTGAGACATGTCTGTGTACGTCAAGGCTGGCAAGATTGCTTGAGGGCTTCGACCTCCTTTTCATGGTATGTGTCCAAAGGCTATAAACCCTAAGATACGATGTGTTCATCCTCACAAATCCCCATGACCATGGCTCTTTTATTTCTATGAACTTCCATTTCTTCCCTACTGATGTGAGGATGGATTTCATGTTAATCTTGTATCAGAAGCTTCCCAGTCAGGTCATTTCCTAGCAGGAAGGTAGAAGCCCCAAATTAGCGCAGCAGAAGACACAGCGGAAGAGTTCAGGGAGAGGAACGAGCCCCTTGGGGCCGGACAGAGAGCCCCAGGGGCGGCGGCTCCTTTCTGAGGCCCTGTGGCCATTTGCCATTTTGATAGGTCAGACACGATGACTTTTTGTTTTAAAACAATTTGGTTTTAATACATTTCTCAGATGTTCATAGGCATTCACGCATCTTTTATTAACATCTTCCTTTTTTCCTTTAAAAAAAAATTGAGCTCTTCAAAGGAAGAAAGCATGTTTTACATTTACCAGAAATCTACCAATTCCAAATTTAAACTGAGCATTCTTCATCGGCCTTCTTTATAAGAAAGTTATAAGTTTTCTAGCATTTATAACTTCCAGGCACATCTCAGTTTTCTACTTCAAAGATTCTTTTTATTTTAACCAGTTTAGGAGGGAAGGTTGTAAACCTAGAAACACCTGTTTTTGTCCATCACGCATGCTCTCACTGTGATCAGTGCTCATGCGCGCCCACGGCGTTCTGTCCAGTACCTAGCTTGCCTCTCTAGACTTTTGTTAAAGTATAAATTCATTCTCGATGACTCTGAAATTGCTTTGGGTGAGATCCTGGCTACAGGCCTCACAGGCTGTGCACAGAAAACCTCGAGTCCAGAACAAATTCATTGGAATCAGAATTTAGCATCCCTCTCCAAGAGCAGGCTCTTTGCTATGGATAAAAAAAGGGAAAGGAGAAAAAGCAAACACCAGCTGTTTACCTTTTACCCTGTATTATTGGGAGGGAGTGCATGCCCACTGGGGTCCCCCATTGGTCACAGGCTGTGTAAAAGGCGATATGACTCTGACCATCCTCCTTACGGCCTCCTGGGCTGCATGGGAGGGAAGCAGGGACGTACGACTTCTAACCTGCACCCAGGATGCCCATGGGGTGCAGATGACATTTACACATCCCCACTTT
>PVKM010048829.1:0-11101 GCA_004027735.1 Carollia perspicillata
ATAGACAAACCTGGACACGTGATCATGCCACTTATGACTGATCAGCTAAAACCCGATAGTGTAGAGGGGCTGCATATGCTGATCTGTAAAGTGGACTTTCTTACACTATAAGCCATCGTCTTCCCGTTTCCCTCTGTGGTTTGGCAGAGAACGCTTTCATTTCTTACATTTAGTCTCCGCCACTCTTGGCCAGTTTGGTAGAGAGTTGCAAGGGATCTACGTATTCCTTAATAAAAGATCCCTTACTCATTGGGATTGAAACCAGTAAAATTCAGCTGACATCACAGCATCTCACTAAAACAATGAACGCTGAAGAAATCATGAGACATCTGAGGAATGAAAAACTTCACTCTTTCTGGGAAAGCACCGATTCACTGGCAGTAGGAGGTGTCCAGAAGACAGAAATCTGGCATAGTTAGATGTTTCTCGCCGACAAAACTGTCCAGGAGATATTAGTGGGAAAGGACACGATTCTTAGGCAATAACTCCGCTTTGGGGGAACTCACATGGAATCATGTTTTCAAGATTAAGCACAAGAGCAGAAGCAAACAAACACAAGGAGGCCCATGCACTTCTCAATCGTGTAGCACGAGGTGGCAGAGTCTTCCAGGAAGTCAGTGAGTGGAGGTTCGCAGGCACCCGCGAACACCCAGCAGTGTGGAGGCCGGTTGTGTGATAGGGGGACCCATGTCCAGCCGGGGCCGCCGGAAGTCTGGCCTTGGTGGACTCAGTCTCTTGGGACACTGAGAATCTGAAGCAGAACCTAATTGTACTTACCTGCAGAAAGCCGCTAGGGTCGTTTTCCTTGATCACCTCCAGGCAGTACTCCATGAGGCCCGTGGTCTGGCGCAGTTTCACTGTGCAGTGAGAGATCTGATCTCGAACCACCTGGGAGTGATGGCAGAACAGAACGGTCCAAAGTGGCAGAGAGTAGGAAAGAAGCAAAACTGGGACTTTGGAAAACTCCTTCAAACCAGAACCTAAGAGCACCATGGAAGGAGACTAAACTGATGAGGCAACTTTGTGGCAATGTGGACAATGGCTCTGACAGGAACCTGTAACAACAGGATCCATCAGAAAGGCTTGCAGACTGAAATCATCTGCTTACCTTGGCACCTCAAGGGACATCTTCCACAGGTCCCCTTTACTCCCCTCTTCTGGGAAGCTGGCGATCCTGAGTGGCTCTAAGTGGGAGGTCATGGAGAGTCCGTATAGCAGCTGAGCCATCTGAGGTTCGGCTGCAGCTCCTGCCCTCTGACACAGTGGCCCCCCGTCTCCCACCCACTGCCTGTCCCTTCTACACAGCACACAGAACCCAGTTCCTCTCTCATGCTGATTCTCTTTCTTCAGGTGGGTGGTGGGGTGGGGCTAGAGGTGGAACTTGCTGAAAGACAATGAACTAATGACAACTAAGCCAGAGAAAGATGGATGCAGATTTTTTTTATGACCTGCTTAGAGTCAACTCCTTTTGGAAACCAGTCTTAAAGGCTGCTCTATTTGCCAAACTGTGAGTCAGCTTTAACCCAGAAAGGCAGTTTCTGCCTCTGAGAAGTTGTCTTTGCCCAGAGTCAAATGCATGACAGTCCCAGAAAAGCTTCTTTCTTTAGAGATGCTCATCTTCTGTGTCCTCTGCTCAGTGACCCAAATCTTGAAGTGCTTTCTGAAGCACAGAATCGAATAAGAGTTTTCTAGGAATCTCAGTCACTCACATCCTAGATATCTTATGCTACTTTGCAAAAACCTCAGAAACATCCGACATTACAGATTTTATAGCCAATAACTAAAATGAGTTTTAATAATAATTTTTTAACAACTTTTCCTTGTTCCTTCTTTTCATTTTTTACTATTAATTTATTTTCCTTTGAAGATTATTATATACTTTAAAAACAATTTGAAAATAAGTGGGGAAAAAAGCAAATTATCTCACCTCTCTGATACAAATTTTTAAAGCATTTGATATTTCCTTTTAGCTTTTTTCCTTGAGTTAGGTTTATTTATAGTTGCAATCATAGCATGTGATAATTTTACCCCCTACCCACTTATCACTCTATCATAAGGCTTTTTCATGTTGCAACCATCAATAAATGCTATTGGCTACATAAATTGAGTAGATTATCATAATATATTTGACCATTTCTGTTGCCCTATTTTTGGACATTTAAATTCTTCCTTTTTTTTGGACAATTCTTTCATTCATCATTACTGATATTACTTTATTTATTTTGATAAAATACACATAACATAAAATTTACCATTTTAACTACTTTTATTTGGACAATTCTATGGCAGTAAATACATTCACATTGTTGTGAAACCATCACCCCTATCCATCTCCAGAACTTTTTCATCTTCTCAAATGGAAAATTTGTACCCATTAAACAACTCTATTCTCCCCTCCTCCCAGTCCCAGGCAAACATCATTCTACTTTCTGACTGGATTTGATTGCTCTAAGACCCTCATGCAAATGGAGTCATATAATATTTGTCCTTTCGTGACTGTCCCATTTCACTTAGCAAATATCTTCAAGGTTTATCCATGTAACTTGTATCAGAATTTCCTTCTTTTTAAGACTAAAGATTATTACATTGAAAATATGTACCACATTTTGTTTATCCATTCATCCAATGATGGACACTTGGGCTGCTTCTACCCTTTGGGTGTCATGAATAAAGCTGTTATGAACATGGGTGTACAGATATTTGCACGAGTCCCCATTTCACTTCTTTTGGGTATAGACCCTGGAGTGGAATTGCTGGATCATATGTAATTCTTCTTAATTTTGAGATTTCATCATACAGTTTTCCATAGTAGCTGTGTCATTCTACATTCCCACTGGCAATGTACAAGGGCTCTAATTTCTCTACATCTTCACCAACACTGATTATTTTGTTTCTTTTTTAAAAAATATTACAGACATCCTAATGGGTGTTGAGTGCTATCTCATTGTGGCTTTACTTTGCATTTCCCTAGAAAAGGGATGTTGAGCTTCACTTCTTTTCATGTGTTATTGGCATTTGCATATTTCCCTTGAAAAAATGGCTATTCGAGTCCTTTGACTATTTTTTATTGGGCTGTTTATTTTTCTGTTGTCTTGTGATATATAAAATTTATAGATTTTCATAAAGTCCAATTTGTCTACTTTTTCTTTTGCTGTTCATTCTTTTGGTGTTATATCCAAGAAATTATTTTCAAATCCAGTGCTGTGGAGTGTTTTCCATAGTTTTTGATCCATTTTGCGTTAATTTTTATATATGGTGTTAGGTCCAACTTCACTCGTTTGCATGTGGATAGCCAGTTTTCTCAGCATCATTTGTTGAAAAAATGACATCTCCACATTGAATGATCTTGGAACCCTTGCCAAAAGTAAGTTGATTGCATATGTGAGAGTTTATTTCTGGGCTCTCTATTCAATCCCAGTGGTCTGTGTGTCTTTAATACTGGCTTTATGCCAGCACTATACTGTTTTGATTATTGTAGCTTTGTAGTCAGTTTTGTAATGAGAAAGTATGAGAACTCCAATTTTGTCCTTCTGTTTTAACATTGTTTTGGCTATTTGGAGTCTCCTAATTTTTTGACAGATGATTTCCTATTACTTTTAAACTTTCAATGTAATTAAATAAAAATAAAAGTGGGATTTAAAATCTTTACTGGAATTAATGAAAGAAACCAACTTTCATATGAAGATTTTCATTTTGTGATTGTGGTGGGGAGGGTGGAGGAAATCAGATTTAAGATTGATTTATTTTCTTCTGGCATCTAGTATGTTTCTGTCAAATCAACACCACCATATGTTGGTCTGTGATAAAGGAACACAAATTATTTTCTTTTTTAATCAGAAAAGAAACAGGAAGGTTAAGTTTCTACTTCTTGGGCAGAAAAAAAACACCCACTAGTAAAACATTTAAAAACACCAAGACAACTGACCTATTCCTAATATGCCACTCTTCTCTGCTACATAAGGCTTACCTACATTGCTCCCATAAGGTGTTTCTATATTTTGGTAGCCAGCACAACAACACTGCCAGATAGCAGAAACCACAGCAGTCATTGTTCCCCACCCTAATGGCATCTGCCAGGAATACGCCTGGTACTAAAAGTCCAAATAACAAGCACATACCTGATCTAAGCACAGTAACACAAAATGAGTCTGCTTCTGAGGCAAAATAGACTAAATTGTTGTGTTCACTTTCCACAGCATTCAGCTCAATGATAATTTTATGGCCTAAATGTGCTGAAATAAATACAATACTCATGCCTCATGAAATTTTAAGTCTGCTTTTATACATTTCTTTCTCAAGCAAGGTTTGTTTGGTGCCCAAGGAGCTGTCTGAGTGTCGGGACTCCCTGGCTACTCAAGAAGCTCCATTGCTGCTCCGCCAAAGATTCGGTGAGTGTCAGTGGGGTTTACTGGGGCTCCTGCATGCCACGATCAAACTTCTTGTGCGAACTCAGTCTCCCTGAGTTCCTGGCTCTCGATTCCCATTGTTACAACAATAGATTCTGGTCTATCTTTCTACATTTTAAGCCAACCATTTCACGATAATCACCATAGCCTGTGATGAAATCACTGCTAAAAATTAAGCTGTGGAGTTCCCAGAAGTAGCATTTTTGGGTGCATTGTAATTGACTTCTAGTTTCTGAATTAACTTAGAAAGATTCCTCATCTTATGAAAATCAGCTAGATAGTTAGAACTTTTAAGAGTATAAATATTTTTTTCTCCGAGTGTCTCTATCAGCCCTCTTACTCGCTCCCTTCCTCACTTTGTTATTTCTACCCTTTTTATCGTTATTTATTTCTACATTGTAATTTGTATGGAAAACAATTCCCAGGAAGCTGCCACGTCTCTTTTTCTTCGAGTTTCACGTTTCTGTGCTGTAGCTCTGATGCTCCAGAGAAACCCCGGGCACCGCATCCCAGCTGGTTGGACTCAGGAGCTCCTTTTCTTAGGAAACGTGTGAGTTGCAGGAATGACCCAAGCGGGGCTGGGAACACAGCCTTCCTGCTTTCATCTGCATTAAAGTCTAGGCCAGCTCTCCTGGGATAATGAATGAATCTGCAGTCTGAAGTTTCAGAGAAGACTTTCACCATTTTATCAGCAGTCACCGTCTGTCCCGGATGGCAAGTGCCTAGTAATCATGTGAACTCTTTTATTTCTATAAGTGGCAAGTTTATAAAGGAGAGCCTGAGAACGGACTGTGGTGTCCCGTTGAACGCTCAGACTTTGTCAGCAGCATAGAGCAGGCCGTGATGATGACTTCTGCAGCACAAATGCAAAATTTTGTGCTGCCTACCCCAAACTACATTTTCTCATTCCATCTCTGACAAGTCCATCCCTTCCCCCCACTCATATCCTGTGATACATCCAGCAGCAAGCATTAAGGTTAAATAAAGGAAATTTTATTGTTCTACCTGATTTTTTTACCTTGATACCCTTTCTGTACCTCCACTCATCTTTACATCTTAAAGGTGGCTCTTTAAATTTTTCTTTATTTCTTCTATTTAATAAATACTTTCTCTCCTAGCATTCTCTCTCATCATGGCATCTGGAGGGATACTACTAATTAATTTGTAGTCTAAGCAAACACTAACATTCTCTCTTTCCTATTTCAAGAAATTCTTCTAAAGGCATCCAACCTGCGGCCTGCAGGCCACATGTAGCCCAGGATGGCTATGAATGCAGCCCAATGCAAAACTGTAAATTTACTTAAAACACTGAGTTTATTTTTGTGATTACATGTCATAATGTATTTAATGTTTGGCCCAAGACAACCCTTCTTCTTCCAGTGTAGCCCAGAGATGTCAAAAGGTGGGACACCCCTGATACTATCTCATCACAGTTTAAAATCATTCCCCTTAAGTATAAGGCAATTTTTTTTCCTATTTGAGGAACAAATCCTTTAAAGATGCAAGCTTGAATTTATTCCTCACAGGTCCTTTTGGTGTGTGTGTGTGTGGGGGTGTTTCTCTGTCTTCTATCATGTCTTGAAGCAGGATGACCAATTAATGCTGGAAACCGATTCAGCTGTGAGTTGTAGGCGAAGTGCGTTGGCTATTAGATTCATCTAGTAAAACAAAGGATTCTCCTGTTACTTTCCTAGAGTTGATTATTATCTCGTATGTTATCATTACACTCACTGAAACTTAGAGGCATTTAAATTAAGAAAGAACTTCTTTATTTTCTCACATGCCACCATCCTCCCATGCGGTTTTTGGCAAATATTTTCCTTTCTCTTCATATTACCCTCTGTTCTGGTGTTATCCACTCATCCACATTAGCAACTAATCATCTCAAAGACAAGTCTGAGGCTTTGAGTTTTTAGTCAAGAAAAAAATCATTGAAACTTATTAAATAAATAAAATACCGTACCTGTTTTGAGGGAGACTTGAGATTTTAACAGTAAAGCTCTGAATTGTCTGTTCTATAAGTGTAAATGCCACGAACAGCTTTATCAATCAACACTGAGTGGAATGTGCAATGCGTGCTCCCAGTGTATAGAAGACTGTGTGCCCTTGTACCGAAAAGCTGACGAAGGAAGAAATATAAGCCATTTGGAGAGATGAACATGTTAGTGCAGTCCCACCCACACAGGAGAACGTTTGCCATTCACGGTGGGCCACAGTAAAAGTGATACTGGGAGTGTAGTATTTTGTAGAGCGTGAGGCACAGTGGGGTGCTGAGGATGACTCCGTCATCATCAAAGTGTGCGCTATGCTTCCTAGAGGTAGGAAGTGTCATTCACCGCTGCGTTTAGGCAGGGGTATTAAAGACGTTCTGTGACTGTCCTTGATTAGCACTGCCAAGGTGTGTAGAGAGTGTTCAAAGGCACGTGCTCTAACCTTGGTGAGCTCCAGCTGCATGTGACGGGGTC
Source organism: Carollia perspicillata (assembly GCA_004027735.1). Taxonomy (NCBI): domain Eukaryota; kingdom Metazoa; phylum Chordata; class Mammalia; order Chiroptera; family Phyllostomidae; genus Carollia; species Carollia perspicillata. Next base: position 6,872 of record PVKM010048829.1, read on the forward strand.
CTGTGACTCCATGGGCACCCTGGGTGCTCTATTTCATACAGACCTTCTGGGACCGCTGCTCCTATGCAGTGGGGAGCAAAGGACCACAGAATCTGCCGGGTGAGGTAGAAAGGAATTGCCCACTAAAAACAGACTTGTAATTAATAATAATTGTGGTAAATTATTAGAGTTGGCCCTCTGAAGAGTTCTGATGAGGTCAGTAGAAGGCTTTAAGTTGTTATGGTGTACCTAATTTGTCCAAATATCTTCATTGTGATAGACTAACTGAACTCCTTGTCTGTAATTTTATTGGGATTGAGCTGATTATTGACTTACATGCGTTGTTTTTTCTTTCTAGTAATGGCCATAGCCAGTCAAATACTATATAATCATGTTTTAAATTTATTTTTATTTTTGTTTCTTATCTTTAGAGAGATGGGAAGTGAGGGAGAAAGAGAGGGAGAGAAAAATCGATGTGTGAGAGACACATCCATCAGTTGCCTCTCTAATGCCCCCAGCTGCCCACAACCCAAGCGTGAGCCCTGACTGGGAATCAAACGGCAGCCTTTCGGTTTGTAGGTCAGTTCTCAATCCACTGAACCACACCAGCCAGGGCCATATAATTATTTTGAAATTCATTGTGAGCTTGGGCAGGTACTACTTCTTCCCTTCTCTCCCCTTTTCTTCCCTTGTTTTCCCTTTTTACCTCCCTCCTTCATTCCCTAAACTAATTCTCTCTCTACATATATTTTACTTGACTATGATGAATCAATGGCAAAATAACTGAAGTAAGCAGTTTGACAAGCCAGTAATATCCCTAGTGTAAATTTATACTCAATGATATTACTATATAAGTATTTTTTACAAACATAATGGGAACATAACAGGCAATACATAGTAAGTAATAACAAAGATAATGACGATGATAATAATGATTTTAACAAATTCCAACAGTACAGTAGGATTAAAAATCAAGCATTCTATAGGTAATTACAACTGGGACATGGAGATTCTCTATAATTATGAAAAGCTCTATGAAACAGCAAGCTTTATCATTATCCCTCAGCATTCTTGCTGAGTAATTTTGTTGGTATGTTAATTTATCAACCACCTATGGAAATTAAAGATTAGACTTTTTGAGAATGTTTTCGAATAACTATAACTTTCTTTTTTCCAGAGGATCTTGGAGCCAAAAGGTAACTAAGAAGATAACTATAACATACTATTCAACATATGAACTCATTTTTATTTTATTTTATGAGAGGGAAAGAGCAGGGTTGGGGGAAGAGGGAGAGAAACATAATATGTGAGAGAAACATGGATTGGTTGCCCCTTGCACGCCCCCTATTGGGGACCTGGCCCACAGCCCAGACATGTGCCCTGGCCTGGAATTGAACTGGTGAACTTGTGGTTTACAGGACAAAGCCCAACCCACTGAACCATAGCAGTCAGAGCTGAATTCATCTTAAAGTATTAGGATGATTGCAAAATTATTTCAAATTCTGAAAATTACATAAATACAAATAATTATCAGATATTTCTTTGGGTTTTACAAAAGAAAAATAGCATTTGTAAAGTTCCTGAAAAAAGCATAGATCTCCTTAATAACACATTTTAATTTAAATGTTGTCACAAATTCCCTGTGAGAGTCACGGACAGAGAGGACAGTCCTCAGGGCCCTCCTCAGCTAAGGAAGAGCTGGGAACGATGTTAACAAAACGTACAGACAGGACAGGAACCCCAGGGATCTGGTCCGCTCTGTTCATCACCAGGATGCTGCCCAGTAATTCCAAATATGACTGGCAATGTTTCTTGAAAGCTCAAAAGCTTTTCTTTTCTCCAGTAGCTTTCTGACATTAACTTTAGTTTACCACATCCTAAAAACAGATATTTGGTTCCTACTGTTTTTTTAAACCACAAAATAGTATTCACTGTAATTTACATTTCAAATGGTGTTCCTAAAGTGTGGTCACAGCTGCATATGTCTCAAAGCCTTTTTTTCAGCTTTTAAAAATAGTTCACCAAACTTTGCGAACTATTTTATAGTGTGATCAATTATAAACTCAGGCCACTAAAGAATTTGCGAGGTTCAGGGACAGTGACACCCACGCACAGGCTAATCCTTCACTATAAACAATTATTTTTGAAAAATTGGCCTGTAGGAGCCCTTCTTCAGTGTGCCGAGTGAACCAGACTTCCAGTCATTTTCTCTCAGTAATAACATCAATAATAACAGCAAATATTTATTGAGTACTGTGTTCAGTGTTTTTCAGTGCTGTACGAGGTAATGACTACATCTAGCCTTATTGTATACGCAGGTAAAAGAAACGGAGACGTTCGCTTGCCCACAGTCACAGACCCAGGGCATGATAAAGTGTGTCCTCAATCCTTGTTCTTTATGACACTCTCACCGCTCCGCTCCATCTTCCTCAGAACCAGAAGCATTCAATCTGCTCAAGCCGTCGGTGCTTTCAGAGAGGGGCATGAGTAGACTATAAAGACTGCATTTATACACGCTCCCCTTCCAGCGTCCCTAGCCTTTTGGATTGCTCGAGAAGAGAAAGTTGCCAGAAAACCACACACATACAAAACTCTCCTTTCTGTCAGCAAAAAGTAGGCCCCGGAGAGCTTGGTCAAAGGAAGCGGAAGACCATAAGATTACCCGTGCTGGCTGTGAGTGATGGGTTAGCTAACGAAGACAGAAAGAAGAACTGTGCTTGGCAAGTGATGTCTATAAAAGGCCGGTCTTTTCTCACAAATCTGAGTAGCAACAGAAATGACAAGAAAGGGGAAAGGCAGGAGGAGAAAAGCAGAGAGAGGGAGACATTGAGGCTGGCATCAGCAGTCACAGCATCGGCACTGCTGGCTGTTTCTAGAAGCAGCGACAGATACAATCAGCTGAAACAGCAGAGAAACAAATTGCTCGAGACAGAAGACACAACAGCTTTGCTGCCGTGGGGGACAACCAGCCACCTGTTGTCTGGTTTCTGTAGCCCTTTGGGATCCGGGGCAGGGAACCCCACCCTGGGTGGGATGGGGACAGGCAGCTGCCTCTGCTCAGCAGCCCCCAGAAGCATTAGTGCATCCTGTGGGTCAGGCCACCGGCCCCAATGCACCATCGCGGCCCTGGAGTCCCAGTGAGGCGTCAAAGCCACTCTTGTGTGTCTCTATCTGCATCCTCAGCACAGCCCATAACTGATTTTCATGTAGTCCCTTCCTGCATAAGCAGCACTAGCGGGAAACTGGGGCGCCTTCATGCCCCCTGCCACTTTTTGATAGAAATAAATGATGCCTTCTCGATTTCCTCTTCCATTCCTGCCCTTACATCTCTCCCGTATAGAAACTTGGAGTGGCCACTATAGTCACCATCCGTATGACTTATCACAGATTGTTCATTGTGTTCTGTTTATATGTGCCAGAAAAGCGTCTACAATATTTTTAAAAAGCGATTTCAGTTGAGAAAAAGTTAAAATTTTATGGCTAGATACCAAAACGGTTGGCCCACTATTTAGAGGGAAACCTCAGCTGTCCAGCTCATTTCGTATAGACAGCTGTGTTTTCACTTTAGAATGCTCTGTGTGATTCAAATGGTACTTTGAGTGCTGACTCTAGCAATACAAATTCTGGGTTTCTGGAGCATGCTAAAATGAAGGGCTATCGTGACGATCTTTTAATCCTGTCAGAGCAGTAACAGAAACAAAAACATCTGTCAGTCCTCATAACTAACTGGATGGAGCAAGACCAGGGTGCACTGTGCTAATCACCACCTTCTTCCCTCTCGGCTTTGCCAAATCCTGCAGGCAAGAATGTAAGCCACCATTAGCGTACACCTCCCCAAATTTGGCCTACTCCAATGCCAGCTCTTCCAGGATGCACTCTGTGACCCTTTCAGCTGGAAGTAACTTTGCCTCCCTCCCAACTTCTACGGCATTGGTGTCTGGGAGCTCACTCTCTACCTGCCTGGGCTGGAGTCATGGTGGGTGTGACTTATCTCACATACTGAAATGTAAGCTCCCCAAGGGCAGGACTCCTCCTGAGTCATCTCTCTGTCCTCTCCCACCCCCTGGCCAGTACTCAGCTCCTAGTAGGTGTGCATTAGGTGCTAGCTGACTGATGAAAGGGGGAGGGTGGGGACAAGCCTCCTCTGTGCATTGTGCTTCTACCAGCCAGAGGCAGTACAGTGTCGTGGTCCAGATTCTTGGCTCTGAAGCCAGTTTATCAGTGCTGGAATTCTGGATCCTTGGACCAGTT
>PVKM010048830.1:0-11059 GCA_004027735.1 Carollia perspicillata
CTCGAGAGGAAGGAGAGCGTAGAGGCTGGGGAGCCAGGGCCCCAAAGAGCACTGCGGTTTTCAAAGCATGAAGCTTGTCACTGAAAAGGAACCAACAGAAGAGTAAAGATTTCATTAGCACTTTTGTAGAACCAGAAAACCTAGTCCTAGATAGCCTGCATGGCTGTCAGCCCAGAAACTTCACTGTAAATCATTTGGAAAATCCTGTTTGTCAACAGAAAATTAAAACGCCTTGAATGGTAGTTGTTTAAATGCCATCTCGCATTTTTCACCACAGTCTCCCCTTTCCTGGGGAGAAAATTTCAAATTTGTCATTATGATCCTCTCTTAGAAGTGGCTCAGGGCAGTTGTTGTATGAAACATAAACCAAAACACAACAATCAGCTTCCAAATGGGATGCCAGGGCCTCGCACGGAAGCAGCATGTTAACCACAAAGGGAGGCGGGCAGAGGCATACTTGTCAGGTCGCCAATAAAAGACAATGTGTGAATTCCCGTAAGTAGATCTGCCCTTAGAATGTATTATGTTTTACAAATCAGACCTGGGGTTTTCTGGAATGATGAACAGTAACACGCCACGCAGCGAAGTCTTAATCAGTACTACTTTGACATGTGTAACCGAAAATTAATCAGGTCGCCCTGTTGAGTTTAAGAACATTATTATGTGACTGTGTTGCTCATTTCGCACACGGAAAAATTCCTGGGAAGTTTGGGGTCTTGTTGAGCCATTTGTATTTTAAAATTGTTTATTTAGATTCGATTTTTTCTGTGCTTGGCTTATATGCTGTTGCTACTATATGGGCTAATCTCTATATCCCCCTGCCTGGTTTTCAGTACAATTCAGTGGAGGAAAAAGAATGTTGGCTTATGTCTCATCTTTGCTGCGTACTTGCTGAGAGCCACTGAGTCAGCCTTCTGAACTCTCTGAGGTTCTTTCTCCTCTGTACGTAAGGATGACCACACCCACTCATGTGTATGACTGGTCTTTCATGAGGAATAACCTGAGGGAGGCTGTGTGCAAGGCCTGGTACTCCTCAAATGTTCGTTTCCTTTCTTTGTCTACAGTTGGCCCCACCCTACCTACCTAACCGTGTTTCCTACTCACTAAAACCTACAACTTTCACTCCAGAAAGGCAAGTCATTGGGTTATGTACTGAGGCCCCTACTCTCTACCTAATTTCTACTCATCTTCTTAGTCTGAAAGGCAAAGATATCTATACATTAGCATCAAGAAAATGGAAAGGGATCATATTACTTTGTTTTATTACTACTTCTAATATCTTTTCTTGGCTGCATATTTATGTAGGTAGTCATTCCTTAACTTGTGGGTTTCACGTGGAATGCACAAAATAGACTTACTGAAGTTCATCTATGTAACATTTTCAATTACACAAATATTTACTGCTTACCTACTATGCAGAGGATACGAAGTTGAGAAAAATCAATCTCTTTCCTCATGGCTCATTTGGGACAAATTCCACCTTTGGAACAAATTCGAGTGATGATTCATGTCGTACTTCTTTTAACTCAACTAAGATCATTATAAAGTTATTTTGTGTCTTTATATCTGGTGAACTTCAGGCCAGAGGTAGCCTTTGGCTTGCATTTTCTGTATAGTAAGATGAAATTATGTAGTCAATGCTTTAAATAGAATGCTACGTGATGATTTTTAAACAAGACGCTGTAATTTTTCATCTATTTAAATTCATATTAAGGCCAAAATAATCTTTTGTCTGCCAACAAATTATGGCTTGGTAATTTGATTCATTAGGAGTTAAGTAAAGGGCTTGCTGGTAAGGTAGTATAACTAGAACACAATCTCAAAAGGGGAGTTACATTTTTCAATCAAGTGAAGAATATGTGTAAGTACTAGAATGCATGTTAATCCATGTAATTTTTGGCCTTCAGTCCATGGAAGGTAAATCTGGTTGACTACATTTGAATGCATGTTGTCAGTTCTGTTCACATGGTTTATATTCGAACTCAAAGCCAGTTCTTTGGTTTGTTAGTTCTAGGCTGCAGGCTAATCCTATCCTCTAATCAAACATTCTCCTTGTGCACTACTTTATTTTCTCAGATACAAAAAGGAAGAAATGACACACTTCTTGGCAATATTCAGTGTGGGCTGATGTAGTAGGGAATTTTTACCAATTTCTGCTGGGTAGAAGAGGGACATACTCTCTTTGTGTTAGAGAAAGTCACTTGTGGGTGATGGTCTCAGGCCCTTCTAGTGGCCCAGCTACCTGAGAACCTGCAGAGCATGATCACAAGTCACGAGCTGGGGCTTGAGTTTCCCCAAGCTGGCTGCAAAGGCAAGTTGCGAGGCTCCCAGTGAACAGCCACAGCCCACAGAGAATGTCTGTTTACCCAGACCTTTTCCATGGTTTCCTTCTGAAAATTGGTTCAACCACACACATGGGAATCTAGTTAGACTCTGAGAATTAACATCTTTGACTGGCATGAAACCCGAACTTTTTTACATAGGATTTGGAATCAGATTGGAGCATTTAAAAATGAGGGAAAATAGTAAGAGTCCAAATCTAAAGCTCTTTCGAGTGCACCTGAAATCCACCTTTTAAATCATGGGTTCTCATTACTAGACTATCCATGTTTACTAAATGCAACAGTAGGGAGCATACTTCGAGTGAGACACAGTAAAGGTAATTTTTCAGCCCTTACCCGTCTCACTTGGGAGATAAATGTATGTGGAAACTTAGCTCATGCATGATCCCTAGTTAAGTAGACACATTCCACTTAGATGCTTAAGAGAATGGATTTTTGTGGCATAAGGTTGATTTTATAGTATGTACCTGTGGTCTGTCATCCCTGAACAAAGACCAGGCTATGGTTGATAAATTGAAGAGTAAGGTTGATAAATAAACTCTATCTTTAGAAATCTTCCAGTTATTACATCTACATTTTGAAGCACAAGAAGAGAAAAATTAAGACTAATGCTTCATTGGAAAATGCATTGTCGTTCTTGTTAAGAATCAACCATAGTTACTAGTAGAAAGAAAAGGCTTATCTATAGTACAAAGCTAGCAAAAAACTTACTATGCCATGAAGAACTAGCCTTTTCTAGTTCTCACATTCAGTAGCTGAAAGCAGATCGTTGCCATAAAGAAGTATTTACCAATTTTAAAAGGTCTTGGCCCATCATAGCTAGTGTTAGATTTGGAATATAGCTTTTGTTGCCAAGGTGACAAACACTTATAAATATAACACATCTTCTAATGTGCTTTTAACTTAGTATTTTTATGGCTTTTAAATCAGATACCATTAGCAAATATATTAGGTAATTTAGCTGAAAGACCATTTTCCTCTAACACTTTTTGTTACATTTCCCCAGATATTTCAGTAAATGTCTGTTGTGACATTCTACTCCTGCTAGGCTTCCAATGTAAGGGGATACAGAAAGTACATCTGGTAAAGATTAACATACATTACTTTGCCTTTTTTGTATTGATCACTGAAAAAATGTATAAAAGAGAGTTAAATTTGTAGTCTCCTTGAAGAGTAATCGTTGTTTCTATTGTTATTTTGGGGTCTACACCCCCTCTTCCTCCCAAATACCAACCTGGCTTTAAGACTCAGTGCACAGAGGAAAGGGTTTGGGGAACAGCATAGTAACTGTATATTAACACTTCCCAAAATCTTCACACCTGAATGCTTTCCTTTAGACATTAATAATAATAATAATAATAATAATAATAATAATAATAATAAGGCTATGGGGGAAATAATCACTATAGACCTTCTGGAGCTCTAGTATTTCCACAAGTCATAGTTTATTGTGCCAAACAATAAACCCGACAGCCCAAGCACGGAAGGATTTAGCTCTGAATGTGTTCCCTGGATTTTTAAAAGAAGGCTTGTAAGGTGGACATATATGTCACAGCGAAGATAAAAATCAGATGAGACATACTGAGTTTAAGACCAAATTCACATTTATTGTTATCTTGTCAGAAGTAGTTCTTAGAAGATCGTCAGTCCTTTCATTTATTCTTTTTCTTTCGTTCATTCAACCAACCAACATTCAAGCAGCATCAGCCATGTTCCAAGCGCTGGAAATATAGAGATGAGCAAGTCCCAGACCTCGAGAAACAGACAGGTAAGTAAATGAAGTATTACAGCCCACTGAAAGTGCTCAGCTAGAGATTATAAGAATTAGGGGTCAGAGACGAATCCCTAAAAGGAAATTCTGTACATTGTTTTTAGAGAGGCAGGATGGAAAAGAGGAACATATACTATGTTTAAATAGCAAAACACTTGATAATTAATGTTTTATATACGAAACCCAGAATTCTTTTATCCTTGCTGTGTGATCCTGAATGCATCTCTGTGCCTCAGTTATTCCTCCTCTGTAATGTAGATAATTATCCTTGCCACCCGCGTAGCTTGTGGAAGACTGTTGTTAGGAATAATGGGATATGGGTGGTGAAGCTATTTGAATTCCTTGGAAAAGAAAGATGCTGTGTGTAAACACACAGCATCCTTATTATTCCAAGCAGTAGCATTCTGGATAATCACCATATAATGCTGCACCTTTGTGTGTGTGTGTGGTTTGATTCTTTAGAGAAAGGTAAGTGCTAATGTTGAGTTCCTCTAATAACTTTGGAAGCAATCTTAATCCAGCAGACAAAACGTAATAATCTTTAGAGTAAATTTAATCCCTTCGTATTTGAGTAGATTTTGTTATTTACCCAAGTCTTAGGCAATTTTACCACAATTATGAAAAGCAGTGCCCAGCAAGCCCAGCTCTCTCAGCGAGTATCTGAAAGACACTGTTGCGGACAGGCCAAAAACTTCCTCACAACCGACACAGTGTGTGCCTGCTATGTGCACGCCTGAGCCTGGGGCTTGCCAGAAAGAGCTGGGAACGAGCTGAGACTGGCTAGCATACCTGAGGCAGCTGTTACACTGTGGCGCCTGGATTCTTCTCTCAGACTCCAGGCTGGCTCCTCTCCTCCTCCTCCTCCTCCTCCTCCTCCCCCTTCCTCCTCATTTTCCTCTTCCTTTTCAGAGTCTCTCTAACTCGGGGTCTCCCACTGCCTTTCTTCCTCCTGTGACTGGTGGGAGATTCTCATGGCCTGAGTCTGTGCCCTGGTCCTGCTGCCAGTCATGCTGGGACTGCCTGGCTCGGGGAAGAACCAGGGTAGGGGGTGAAGACTTGGAGAAAAAGGACGTTCAGCAGTCTTACCTGTTCCATCTTTCCTTCCACCTATTCATTCTCTCTCTGTCTTTTTCTTTCCCACTTTCCCACCCTCCCTTAACCCTGTCCCTTCCTTCCCTTCCCTTTTCCTCCTCCTCCCCCTTCTTCTCCCCCTTCTTCCTTCTTCCTCCCCCAACTCCCTCCCTCACTTGCTCTCATTCTCACATTGATTTTTGTGCTGGAGATTAACTATGAATTACATGGCAACCGGGGAAACTGACAGTTCAAGGCAGCTCTGCTCTTAGGACCTGACACTTGCTTTGGGCTATCTTAACAAGACGTTATTGATCAACTGGACCTGGGATTTGCCAAGGCGGTCCAGCCATTCATTAACAAAGGAGGCAGGCTGCACTGAGAAGCCCGTATGACTCCCCCTTCTCCCCCTAGTAGCAGTACCGCTCAGAAGGCTTCCTCCAGGAGATGCCAAAGAACAGTGGAATTACATAATAAATAGCTAAATAGCTGCAAGGATTAAAAAAAAACTATTCAAGAAACCTTACTTAGTTTCATAGGGCCTCTCATGGTTTGAGGCTGCCACTGGAATTGGACAGAACTAGTATAATGAATCAGAATGAATTTTCCTAGGGAAAAATGCCAGTGCTAAATCAGCATGGGAAAGGAAAAAACCCTAACCCCCTGGAGGCCCCAGGGCCCTTGACAAGGGTAAAAGATATGTATCACAAATAGAAAGACCAATGATATTAATCCAAAGAGATGGTCTCTGGTTACATTTCATGGACTTAGGACCCACTGAAAGAAAAGAGCAATTACTTATGGTCATATATTTTTTTAAAATTTGACAAAGATCCCAATCATGGTGGATTAGGTACATTTAATATCTCAATTAATAAGCCTCCTACAATGGTAACATGTCAACTTTGGTTCAAGAAATCCACTATAGTTGATAGTCATTCAGGAAATGTCTTTCATGCCCACATATTAAATTTAATCTGCCACCCCTGTTTTATAAGACTTTGTATTCATCTGCTGAAGAAAAGATGCTTATTTTATCATTCCGACTTAACAGCTTGCTTAGCAAAGCTGATAGGTAGGAGTTTAGAAGATATTCACTGAATGCCTATTTTGTATATTTACAAAAGAGGTAGATTTAAGGGAGTTACCCAAAAGCAATATGTTTTTTTGTCCCACCGTTATCCTATTGGTCTTCCTTTCATTCAGCAGATCTATCTGTCATGAAGAATTTAAGTTTCATATTTTCCTCTGTCAGTTGTGAAAAGGCCTGTCAGCTGGGGCTTACACTACAGTTTGCCAAAAGGCCGATTGCACACAATGACAATACAATCTCATATTTGTGCTCCCAGTCTCCAGATAATCCCCCACTTTCCTCCTCTGCAGCCCAGTTATGATCAGGCTTAAGTTGCATATTCCGTTTTTAGCCAGATTTTGCTGATAAGTGCTATCAGCAGGACTGAAATGAAATACAGCACGTTTAGCTCCTATTACCAGTGTAGAACATGCCTTGGGAGTTATGTGTGTGATATGGAGACAGCGGTTGTATAAAACTATTTAATTCACAGAAACTAAATAGGGGAATGTTAATGGTATTAGCTTTTATCTGTAGAATGTCCTGAGGTCCTTTATTCATGCATCTAAAACCACAGACCTTTAATTAACATTCTAGGAGATATACCAGAGATACTGGGCCATTTCCCATATTGTTTCCGGTGGGACATAATTTTTAGAGAAAACGGCCCAAAGTCTTAACATTATTTGATACCTTCAAATAGTAGATACTTTGTCTTTGCCATTTTTCTTCTGAGTTCACAAATACCCCTAATCTAAGAAAGATTTTTATTTCTTACATCCATGCATATAGAAGCTACCACATTCTCATTAAATGGAAATCATAAAAATGGTTGGAGGCCTGCAAATCACTCATTTTACAATCTACTGGGTCTGCAGCAAAATGCGAAGGACTGTTACGTTAGAAAAACGCATCATTGCCTAACCCGAGGGGAGGGAAGGGTTAATCATCATTCCTAGAACTCTGGAGTGGAACAAAAGCTTGCAGCCTAACACCGAAATAACATCGCAAGGAAAAGTGAAATTGCTTCTAAGGCTAAATTGCTTCATTTGAAAATTGTAGTGATACTGAGAACAATTATGTCACTTAAACTTTCACAATTTTGTTGTTATAAATCAGTTATAAAACTATCATGTGGTTGAAATGCAATTATTTAATAAGGGCATTTGTAATTGTCCAATATAATCAATTATGCTTCAATCAGGTTCTTCTCTGCATCTCTATTTTTGTGAGTGGCTGAGTTATTCTTATTATGGTAATATGTACTTTTGGAAAAAAACAAACAGAACCATTGTTTTCCAGAGAAGTTCCTCTCCACCCTCACTCTGATTGCAGAGCATTTCCCCTACTGCAAACTGAGTCGCAGAATTCTTTTTTCCTCCTTGTCTTAGAAACGAAGCGGCTACTCAATGCATGAGAAAGAAAACCACACCGCTAAATAATAGGGGAAGTGAAAGTTGGCTCTTCGAGAGTCCTGATAGTGTTATCGAGTATGTCTTTCAAGCTGAGATGGGCCAGATGGGCCAGAAAGCATGGAGCGGTGCATACCAGGTACCCACCAGGGTCCATATAATGCTGGTCCCACGAGCCACAGATCATGACTTTGCTTTTTCTAAGACGGAGGAGAGAGTAATCATGGACTGAGTCTGGGGACACTCAGGCCTTCCAGATGCTATAGGACTTTAGTTGCTCTGTGGTGCAATTTGTAGCTATTTGCTTCACTGCAGATTGCCTAGAGAGCTATGTTTTCCTTCCAAATTTCATCTGGAGTCTCCACGAATGACTGGTCCCTGCATTTTGCCTGGTTCACCCTGGTCTCTGTACCTACTGACTGACCAAGAGGCATCTCATGAAGCCCAGCTCTCTGTTCTCTGCTCCCATCTTTTTTCTCTTCTGTAGACAGAGTGTCCCTTACCTTGACGCTTACATTTTGTTTCTCTACAGATTCTCACCGCTTCACGAAAGATACCAACCCTCTTCCTCTCTCTGCTGTGCATCCTGCCCTGATAGAAGATGCTGCTGCCCAAGGACATTTCCTCATTTCAGACCACTGTTTGGGAGAATGACTGAGTCACACCAGGGACAAGATGTTCAACTTCAGCCACGTTGATTTAACAGAAACTGAAGCAGGGATCCCAGCAAAGCCTTCACCACATGGGAGAGTTTATTGTTTTTAAACCCAAATTTGATAGTATCACTTCCCGGCTTAAAAGCAGTCCATGGTGTTCCCTTACCTTTGAGTGAAAGCCAGAGGTTCTGTGTGCCCTGGCCTACCTAGTTCTTCAGTTTTTCTCATACTTTCTTTCCTTTCACTCTGTTCCAGCCACACAGTCCCTCTGTTTGAATTGACCCCTTCCTCTTCCATCCTGAGGTCTGTATACCCTCTGCTCCCGCTGCTTGTGCTGTTTTCCTACCCCCACCTCAGCCCAAATCCCATAGTCCTTACCAGGCCCAGTCTCCCTCATCCCTCTTTCCTGCTTCAGACCAAGTGTTGCCGCTTCAGGAACCAACACTGATCCCCTGAACCTGGACGTGGTCTCCCTGTTCTATGCTCACAGGACAAGGAACTTTTCCTTCCAATTATTTATTACACTTGTAATGTTTATTTACATTATTATTTGATTATTATCCCATTCCAATAGCCTCTCCTTGAGAGTAGGAACTTCGTTTTTGCTTTTCTTGGTATCTTTGCACTCAGAAGGCATTCGGTTTATTTCTGTTGAATGAATAAACTCTTTGGGATGCATGGAAATTTTGTATCAAAAAATAAGGAAAGCAAATATCCTAAACCTGAGTCAGCAGCAAGGTTTTGAGGGTGCCCTCACATATATCCATGGAGAAATGTACAATGACAAATTGAAAACAGCCTAAGCATCAGCGGAAGAACAGATAAGTAAATTGTGCTGTGTTCATAAAACATAATGCCATGCAGCAGTTAAAATTAATTAATTAGTGCCATATGTGTGCACATGACTAAATCCTCAAAACACATACATAAAGAAAATGGGCATAATAAAAAATATATTTAAATATATTTATTTATTTGCCTAGAGTCCACGAAAGAGTAACAACAATAGTGGTGGCAGAAGTAAATACATACTAAGACTGGGGGTGAAATTTAGGAAGTGTGGGAAGACGAGGTTCTTTCCTTCCTGTCTAGGTCATCCCCCAGCCAGATTACAGTAGGGGGAATGTAGCCGATCCCTGATCTTTCTTTGGCCATGTTGCTACTGTTTACTTTCTGGGCTAGACCTTAATTGCACTTGGGAACAAATGTATCTCTCAAGGGTAAAGATTAGAGCATCAAAACAATTTACTATTGGGAAAAATAAAATGAAATAAACTCAAGAATAACAATATAAGAGAAAATCAGTCATATGCAAAAATATTGAACTTTAATTCCTTTTTTGAAATATTCTAAAGAGTTAAGTTTTAAACACGACAACAAGGTATAAAAGATCTCAGAGACCTAATAGAAAATTGAATATTAAGTGAAATAAGTAAGAAGACTCCCCCTTAATTCTAGACTGGGAAACATTAGACTCAAGTATCTAATGCATTATGGCCTTACTCATAGTGTAATCTCTCTCTCTCTCTCTCTCTCTCTCTCTCTCAAAGGTTTAGAAGCAACTCCTTCCCAAAATATTTTCCTTACTCATTTTACTATTTTGCTACAATACCTTCAAATCCACTTTCACTATTGATTTTGAGTCAGTGTATTGAAAGATACTCAAAGGATTTTAGAGTGACAGAAAGACTTTCTCCTTCCTTCCTTCCCTCCTTCCTTCCTTCCTCTCTTTCTTATGAGGAAACATGCTCCAAGAGTAAAGTGATTTTCCAAGGCCACACGGCTGTCATGTAGCGGACTGGGAACCAAAACCTATGATGCCTCATCCCTGGACCATTATTTTTTCCAACATACTACATTGCAATCTTGAATCTTGGGGTCATCATAATAAAGCTATATCAATTGTTAATGCTGTGGTTTGCATTTGTTTGGCTAGGCAGCACCCAACTGATACCTGAGGGTCAAAGACAAAGTTGAAATCAGATGAGGAGATGCATCTACATACAATGGAATATTGTTATGCCTTTAAAAAAAATTAAATTCTGACACTTCTACAATATGGATGGACCTTGAAGAAATTATGCTAACTGAAATAGACCAAGTACAAAAGAGTAATATTGTATGATTCCACTTACATGAGGTATCTAGAACAGTCAAATACACCAAGACAAAAATGCAATGGTGGTTTTCAGGAGCTAATGGAAGGGGGAATGGGTAGGAATTGTTTAATGATAATAGAGCTTCAGGAAGGAAGATGAAAAAGTTCTGGAGGTAGATGGTGGTGATGGTTGTACAACAGTATGAACGCATTTAATACTATTGCACTGTACACTTGAAAATAGGTAAAGTGGTCAATTTGATGTTCTGTATATTTTACTGTAACTTATAGGCTTCCAACCCAAGAAGGTATGCTTAGTGAGAATTGTAGGCATCCGAAGGCATTAGAAAGTACAAGGTGCTTGAGGAGAATGGGGAGTGGTGGGGGGGAAGAGAGGTTAAGAGAAAGATCTACTGCCTAGACCAGCACTG
This sequence comes from Carollia perspicillata, assembly GCA_004027735.1. NCBI lineage: Eukaryota > Metazoa > Chordata > Mammalia > Chiroptera > Phyllostomidae > Carollia > Carollia perspicillata. Next base: position 10,854 of record PVKM010048830.1, read on the forward strand.
CCCAATGGAACTTTCTGTCATGGTGGAAAGGTTCTATATCTGTGCTGTCAAATACAGTAGCCAGTAGCCCCCAGCCATGCATGGCAGTCATTCACTTGAAACGTGGCTAGTGCAGCTGAAGAAATGAATTTTTATTTTATTTTAGTTGATTTATATTTAAATAGCACAGGGCTAGACCTTCTACTGTTTTGGGTTCACTTAACAGT
>PVKM010048831.1:0-11096 GCA_004027735.1 Carollia perspicillata
TATTAATCCAACCTCATCCATTAAAACTTTCCTCTTTCTTTCTTGAACAATCCCTATAACCTGGGCTTCATTCTGTTTCATTTTGTTTTGTTTTGTTCTGTTTTTCAATTATTCAATGTAGTGCTCTTTTTTTCCGTGTACTGACGTATATTGTTCTTTCTACTCTCTTTTCTTTTGAATTAATTGGAATCATAATTCAAGTCCAACCAGGTATTGAGACTGCCTCTTTGATGATATCTATCTATCTATCTATCTATCTATCTATCTATCTATCTATCAGGAGATGTCTATCTATCTATCTATCAGGAGATATCTATCTATCAGGAGATATCTATCAGGAGATATCTATCTATCTATCTATCAGGAGATATCTATCTCCTGAGATTAGGATTAGTGCCCCTCCCCCTGTGCATGGCTAATGATCCCCTAGTTATGATGACTATGTAATTTACTTTCCAAACATGAACATAATCGAGAGTGAAAAGAGATGCATTATAATTATGTCAGAAAAACAGGTGTAAACCAGAACTATTCTACCTCCAACAAACTCTGCTTTCTTAATCATAATATTTTAATTTGCTATTCAATTCTTTGATGAGTACAGTGACCATTCTTTTACTTTGATCTTCTTATATTTATCCTAGTGAATTACAAACAGCAGGTGAAGAATGTGTGGATTTTGTCATATTACTTACAAGATAAGATATTTAAAATATAATTTTTAATAATATTAGATTTTTGTGGTTAACACACTTGATTTTTTAAAATGAACTATCAAGTGCACCAAAAGTGTTCAATTTAAATTATAATAATTTGGTGGTAGTTCTTCAAAATTTCTATAAAAAAATCATATCTGTGAAAAATAACATTTTTTTCATTTTATTCAACAATCCTGATGGCTTTTATTTTCTTGATTTATTGAATGACCTAGGACTTCTGCACTAATTAAAAGCAGTGGTATTTGTAGTCTTGAGCTTAGCAATCATATACATGTACATATATTAGCAATCATGTGTATGCAAATGACATCATAAATAATAATTTAATAAATATATACTTAATGTTCTAAAAAGATTTTTCTGTCAGTTCCTGCTGTTTATGTATCATCCATATTTTCTAAATATTTATCTTCTTGTTGTTCTTTTATTGTGAGTAGAAAATATAAAAAATACATGAATCACATATGCATAATGATTATAGTGATATATGGACAATTCAATCAATGATTAAAATGTAAAATGTATATAACCACTAACAAGCTCAATAAATAACACATTAACCATTTCCCAAAATTACCTGCAATATTTTGTGAGAATGGTGTCCCTGAGTAGGTTTATAGGCTTACCATCACACATGTACACCCAAAACAAGGTATGTGTGTGTCCAAAATGTATAGTTTTATTTTGTGTGTTTTTGAACCACTTAAGCATAAAAAAAAGCTTTATGCACTCCTGTGTTTTATTTCTTTCTGTAGACATTACATTCTTGAATTCAGCTGAGGTTTGTTTATACTGCTGGTTGCTAAATAATTTGGATATCTCAAGTGAAGTTACAAGCATTATTGCTTTGACACTTATTCAGATATGCCCTTACAAATGGGTTAAATATTTTCTACCTTAATCCTATGACAGCAATGCTGAGTCATAAAGTATTGGTATTATCAACTTTAATAAATTATGTCAAACTATTTTCCAAATAGTTTTTCCCACATGGTTATTTTGATTTACATTCCTATCAGCACTGTGTGTCGGTTTCTGTTGTTCCACATTATTTTTCTTAATTTTAATAGCTTTATTGATATTTAATTTACATACCATAAAATTCACTTGTTTCAAGTGTAATAAAAAACCAATGGTTTTTAGTAAATTTATGGAGCTGTGCAGTCATCACCATGATACAATAGGAGCATAGGGCTCCCATCACTAAAGGACATTTCTACAGCCACTGCAGGCACTTGCCCTTCTCACTCCCAGTCCTGGTCAACCACTGATCTGCTGTCTGTCTCCACGGATATACCTTCTCTGGACATTTCATATAAATGGGCTCATACAAGTTATTGCTTCACATTAATAACAGTATTGTCAGACATTAAAATCTTGACAACCTGATAGATGTGTAATTTATTCTCTAGTTCTTATGTGCATTCCTCTGATTATTTATGTAGCTACACATAATTTCTTATATTTATTATACCCTTGGTGTTTCTTTTCCATGAATTGTTTATTCAAGATATTTTTCATTTTCCTACTGGATTTTCTATTGGTGAGTGTATACATTGGGGTGTAGGCTGAGAGAGAGAGAGATTTGTAGAAATTCTAAAATCTCTTCTTTTGGGTGGAGGTGCACAAAGGCAGGGAAAATGGAGACATCTGCCAAAGTATCAATAGAAATAAATAAATATATAAATAAATAAATATTCTCCTCCTTTGTCAGTTACTTATACTCCACATATCTTATCTAATTCCACAACTCTTACGTTTATTCATATGGCTTTCTTTGTGAATGAACAAGTTTTTAATTTAATATAACCAAAATTATCTATTTTTATAGTGTCTAAGGTTAGCTACCTTTTCCTTTAGTTTTGCTCAAGAAAATAATTCCCTATATTGACATCATAAAGATATTTTCACATAATATTTTGTTAAAGCTTTATCGTTTTTCTTTTCATATTTGTTCTGGAATCCATCTGTAACTGAATTTTTTCTATATTGTTAGAAAAGGGTTATATCATATTTTTCCATAAGTACATCCAATTTTTTCAGCACATCTTTTGAAAAGATCATTCTTTTTTTCCTTATTGTCCATGACATCTCTGTCACATATCACTTGCCCATGGAGCATTAATGGCTTTTTTCACTGTAACTACTGTTATAAATGCATCACACAAATGTTAAAATATACTGTTTCATTATTGTATATTCAAAACACTTTATACAAGCTATGGTAATTCATGGGTTCCTTAACATCCAATAATATGAAGGTTTTTCTAAAATGTAGACTATTACTTGCTAGCTTAATTGTACTGCTGTGAGAGAATTTGCTCTATATGACATAAGTCCATTGGAATTTATACCAATTGAAAATCATTATATAGTTGGTGGATTGAACTTTTATTTTCAATGATGTTACATTCTTTATCTCAAGAAATGCTTTTTGCCTTACCATCTGCTTTAAGTTAGTAAAACTACACCATATTTCTTCTGGTGGGTGTTTGCTTGGTATATCCTTCCAAGTTTTACTATCAACCTTTCTGTTTCTTAATGTGTAACGTGTGTCTACATTGAACGTTGCATATTTTAAATTTTTAATCTAAACTTGTATCATTTTGGTTTTAACTGAAGCATTTAATCTACATTTACTACTGCAGTATTTTGGCATAGTTAGGTTTAAATTTTTATTTCATTTTGTGTTTATTATTGCTCTTGCCTGTTATATTTTCAATTTTTCTCTTTTGTGTTGAGTATCTAATTCTTTTCTTATTCAACAGTTTGAAATCATACACAGTTATGCACTATTTAACAAGGGGGATATGTTTTGAGAAATGCATTCTTAGGCAAGTTCATCATTGTGTGAACAATATAGAGTGCGTTTAAATCTAGATGGGGTAGCCTACTACATACCTAGGCTATATGGTATAGACTGTTGCTCCAAGTCTGCCTACCTGTACAGCATATCACTATGCTAAATACTGTAGGCAATTGTAACACATGGGATTTGGTACCTAAACATAACTAAAAAAAGAAAAGGGACAGTAAAAATACCACATACAGTATTTTTATATGACTGGCAGCACAGTTTTGCTTCCACCAGCGTAACCACAAATGCATGATTAATGTATTCTGCTATGATTTTATGCCAGCTACATTACTAGGTAATAGGAATTTAATCTTATAATTTCAGCTCCCTGATAATATTGTGGGATTACCATAATATATGTGGTCCATCATTGACCAAAATGTTGTCAAGCAGGGCGTCACTGTATTTGTATTATATCCTTTTCTTCATGCAATAAAATACACAACACGGATCTAAAATTAATCAATAGTTCTATTATACCTTCTCAGAATGAAGGCTTTAGAACTTCATTTAACCATTTTCCAAATGACTTGTTTTCATGTTTCATATTTTCAATTCATTCATTTTCTATAACCTCTCCTAGGTATTATTGTTATTGTTTTATGTAGTCACTGTTTATTTACATCTACCTATGTAATTATCATCTTTTTTTGCTATCACCTCCTGCCTCAAGTATATTCTTCGGAACTTCCTATAATCAGCATCTACTGGTCCCAGACTCTCATTTTTATGTTCCCAAAATTTTTGTTTCATCTTCATTTGTGGAAGATGTTTTCTTTCACCACACTGAAGATATCATACCTCTATTTTCTGATGCCCAAATTTTCTGGTGAGAAGTTAAGTTGTAAGCTTAACCGTACTTCTTGTAAAGTAAATATCTCCCTATCTTCTCTTTAAGATTTACTATTTGTTCTGGTTATAAGCTGTTTCACTATTTTCTATCTATGAACAATGAACATGTATGCTTAGTATCTAGATTTTTTTGTTTAGATCTGCATTGTCAGTTTAGAGTTTCTTATTCTCTGTGGGGATTTTATTACTTTTATTTCACTAAAATTATTATATACATAGATGTTAGTTACTGGTCTAATTTCAGTATTTGATATTTTTGGCATCAACGTTTTATATTTTGTATCCCTGCTTGGGTTTGGTTATGGTAGCTTTTTGCTTGTGTGCATGGTTTCCTTTGCCCTGTGGTCCATGATTACCTGCTCGATGGCTTCTAGGGGACAACTAAGGCTTAAAATGAGGGTACTTCTTTCAGGAAGCATTTGTATTTTGCCAACAGCCTAGGTACTACCAAATAGAAAACCTTTAAATAAATCTATGCTTGAAGATTCTTTAACCACTCAATCAAGCAAATTCAAACTGAAATTCATGTGATATATGGCCAGTGCTTCACAATTTCTTGGGGGAAAGATATAGCTCTTTTTTTTTCCAAAAATTTTCCATGCTCAAAGTGGGCAAACAATTTTCCCTGAAAAGACAACTACAATTCACTCCTGTCCTGAGAAGCACAACCCAAATTCTCCTGTCTTAGATTATGTGTGGGGATCTAGCAGCCTCTTTACTTTGTGGTCAGAGGTTATTATATTGTATTTACGGACCCTTGGCTCTTTGAGCTTTCATAATTAAAGCTCAGTTTTTCAATGTATTTAGTCATGATTGATGAATATGTTCAGAGCAAAAGCAACCTCTTCAGATTGATTGTTTGCTATTTAAGTTTTATCATTTTGATATTTTTAGCTTTTAAGAAAATGTATTATGGTAGCAGACTGGCTAGAGCAGACCAGAGGACCTGTGAAGTCCATGACCAAGGGGCCCCGTCTGTTGTTACTGATGACCGACAGAAGCTGAAAAATGGCCCAATTTTATAACATCCAAAATATGTTTGCAGTAAATTCTGGAAGATTTGACCTCATCCATCAATTGAATAGGTTATCCTAAATACACAGGATCATTCAACCCATGGCATTTTGTAGCAGTTGACAAGCTATCCTTGTTCAGTGCAACATTTAAACTTTGTCCTTCAGCAAAGTGGAATGAGAGGGATGTTTTCATGAAACATAGAAACCTAAAAGCAAAATTTGATCTAAGTAGTCGAGTGTGTTAAAGATGAAAAATAAAGCTGCCCTAGGGGAAGAAGAATCCAACAGTCAAACAGAGGAAGAGGTCTATTGATGTCTGAAACAGAAAAGCTGAGAACCCACTTTCAGCAGCAAGGCAGCTTTGGAGTAAAACCATTGAACTGCAAAACTTCACACATGGAGGTGTCAGGAATTTATTCTGAGTTTGTAGACTGCACTTACATGGATGTTTCCCATATACAGATGATAAATGCATTTGTGGTCCTAACAGACTGATTTTAATGGAATCCTCATGAATTATATGGACTCTATTGCTCCATTACAATGGAATATAACAAGGACAGCCATGTTAATGAAGACAATTTCATTACTCATTTGTACAGTAAAAATTAATTGAAAACTACCCTGTGAGAGGTCTTCTATTCAGCGATGGCAATAAAATGATGAGCAAGACTGTAATATTTCCTGCCTGCCTTGGTCTCATATTCTTGCAGGGAAGACAGCATCTTCTACTCTGGTACTATCATCTTCTTTCCTTCAAGTCCCCATTAATGAGGTGCCTGAATGACTAACACTGATAAAGTGAAAGAACATTTTAGAAGGAAAAAAGAAGATATGTAAATATGTCCTATAACATCAACACACTTCGCCATGCTTGCAAACTTCATAAATCAGATTTGGTAATGAGGATTGAAGGCACATGCAATGTGAAAAGAAAGTGTGAAGTTCATGTCTGAGAACTGAAATGTTCTGATAATAAAATGAGAATTTCTGGGTTAATCAGAAACTACTTTTTAAGTCTGGATACTGCTGGAGATGCAAGGATCATATAAGTCTTTGCATTTGGTATATTTTCTAAGCTCTGAAAGTGTTTAATGTTATTATTTATAAAACTATTCTGAAAGTAATAGAATTTCAGAGATAAATACAAACTATTATATGGCCCCTGGAGTATCATTTAAATAAATCACTGCAGACTTCCAGCCAAGATGGAGGCATAGGTAGACACACTGTGCCTACTCACACAACCAAAATAAGGACAACAATTTAGAAACAAAATAACAACCAGAACTAACAGAAAATTGAACTGTATGGAAGTCTGACAACCAAGGAGTTAAAATAGACATATTCACCCAGACTGGTAGGAGGGTGGACTCATGTGGCTGGGTAGAGAGGGGTTGAAGCAAAAAAAGTGGTGGCACTAGGTGCGCAAAGCAGCAGCTGACAAACCCCCGGCTCACAAGATGGCAGCAGGTTGACCCTGAGTGCACAGGTGGCAGCTGGAAGGCCCAGGCATGGGGTGGCAATAGGTAGACCCAGTGAGGGGGTGATGATTGTGAAGTGGGACGTGGTGCACAAGGCAGCTGGCTGACCAGGCGGTCCCACATTTGCATACAGATAAACCAGGTGAAACTGGGGAGCAAGATGGACCGTGTGACCCAGGGTCCCAGCACCAGGAAATAAAGCCTCAAAACACTGATTGAAAACACCTGTGGGGGTTTGCGGTGCCAGGAGAGATTCCAAGCCTCAGCAGAGAGTTCACTGGAGAGACCCACAGGGTCCTAGAACATACACAAGCCCACCCACACAGGAATCTGCACCAGAAAGGCCCAGTTTGCTTGGGGGAAGTGTCAAAAGGGACTGAAATCTGAAAGAAAGCAGAGCAATAACCATTGTTCCTTCTTGGACCCCTCCCCCACATACAGCATCACAATCTAGTGACATGATTGCCCCACCCAGGTGAACACCTAAGGCTCCACCATTCATATGTAACAGGTGTGACAAGATTCCCCCCCAAAAATAGCCCAAATGGAAGAACAGATCAAAGCTCCAGAGCAAATATAACTAAGCAATGAAGAGATAGCCAACCTATCAGGCACACAGTTCAAAGCACTGGTGATCAGTATACTCATAGAGTTGGTTATTTGGTTGCAAATTAGATGAAAAAATGAAGGCTGCACTAAGTGAAATGAAGGGAAACCAATAGTGATGGGAAGAAAACTGGGACTCAAATCAATGGAGAGGACCAGAAGGAAGAAAGAAACAACCAAACAGGAAAGAATGAAGAAACAAGAATTCAAAAAAAATGAGGAGAGGCTTAGGAACCTCCAGGACATCTTTAAAGTTCCAACATCTGAATTATAGGGGAACCAGAAGGGGAAGAGGAAGAGCAACAAGTGGAAAAGTTATCTGAACAAATAATAAAGGAGAACTTCCTCAATCTGGCAAAGGAAATAGAATTCCAGGAAGTCCAGGAAGCTCGGAGAGTCCCAAAGAGGGTGGACCCAAGGAGGAACACACCAAGGCACATCATAATTACATTAGCCAAGATTAAAATGAAGGAGAGAATTCTGGAAGCAGAAAGAGATGAGGAGACAGTCACCTACGAAGGAATTCCCATCAGGCTGTCAGCTGATTTATCAAAAGAAACCTTGCAGGCAAGAAGGAGCTGGGAAGTATTCCAAGTTATGAAAGGCAAGGACCAATATCCAAGATTGCTCTATCCAGCAAAGCTTTCATTTAGAATGGAAGGGTAGATACAGTGCTTCTCAGATAAGTTAAAGGAGTTCATCATCACCAAGTCCTTATTATATGAAATGTTAAAGGGACTTATCTAAGAAAAAGAAGACAAAAATCATGTTTACTAAAATGACAGCAAACTCACAATTATTAACAACCACACCTAAAACAAAAACAAAAACAAACTAAGCAAACAACTAGAACAAGAACAGAACCACAGAAATGGTGATCACATGGAGGGTTAGCAACAGGGGAGTGGGAGGAGGAAAGAATGAGGAAAAGGTACAGAGAATAAGTAGCATAGATGGTAGGTAGAAAATAGACAGGGGGAAGGCAAGAATAGTATGGGAAAGGTAGAAGCTAAATAAGTTATGACACATGGACATGAACAAAAAGGGGGGATGAGTGGGAAAGGGTGTGCAGGGTGGAGGGGAGTGAAGGGGGAAAATGGGACAACTATAATATCATAATCAATAAAATATATTTTAAAAAGAAAATGTTTTGCTTTTCTTATGTTTATTCAACATTTTAAGCTATTTTTGGTGTCATCATTTGTCTGAATATGTAGTCTGCTGTCAGTATTAGCAGAAATAATGATTCTGTACACGATATTTAAAGTAAGGTCAGAAAGGTCGTGACTGATGTGGCTCAGTGGGTTGGGCTTGCTCTGGCCAACTGGATGGTCACTGGTTCAATTCCCATTGGGGCACATATCTGGGTTGCAGGGCAGGTGCCCTGTCGGGGGTGTGTGAGAGGCAACTGATCAACACTTCTCTTGCACATCAATGTTTCCTTCTCTTCTTCCTCGCTACTCCTTTTTCTAAAATTAAATAAATAAAACCTTTAAAAACTAAATAAGACCATTAAGAAAGGTGGTATAATTTTAAACGTATTTATATATATATAAGGACCACCATAAAATAACCATAAGTAACCACCATAAAGTAAATAGTGAAATGAATTCAAACGGAGTCACATTTATCCCAAGGATATACAACTACGCTAAATTGATTAAGAGAACTGATGTCATGTATTAATGGCCATAAAATCCAAGGTAGGTGAAAGAGTAACTTGATGATTTAAGAAAATTGAGGGATAATAAAATGCAATTGGACAATAAATTCTATATTTAATTTGGATTGAGAAAATTGGGAGACTAAAAATGTACTTTTAGTGAAAGCAATATTTATTGATAATACCAAAGTGTAAGTTTTGAACATGGAAGTTGGTGGTTGAGATATAGTAGAGAATAAGATCATTGGAGAATTTAGACCAAAAAGACAAAATATACTTGCAGAATGTAGACTTGTTTTTATAATGGCAAACTATTAAAGTAGATGTAATTCCTACTGCGGAGAAGTAGTGCAGCTGGCCTCTATGAAAGCTGTTTATGATCTATATCCTCCTTTCATTCTTGCTTGAGATCAGTGTCTTTTTTTTGCCACAAAAACCCTAACAACTAAGCTCCTCTTGTTGAGGTGCTATGAGTGAACCTCTAGTCCCCCAATACAATGTGGTATGAATTACAAACAGTATTTGACTGAATACCCAAGTTTAATTTTTGACAAATTGATAACAGAACTGGTGATAGGATATATGACTTAACTAATGGTCTACTGAATAAATGGGCTCATATTTATATAGCATGGCCTTATGTATAATATAACAACCATATTATTATTAGTGTGAACATAAGAAAAAACTTTAATTTTTCTCTCAAAATGTCTCCACTGTTGGATTTTGTCTTTCTTTTTTCTTTAATTAAAAAAAAATTGTTGTTCAAGTACAGTTGTCTCCATTTTCACCCCACCGATGGATAAATTTCTAGAAAAATATAATCTCCTAGAACTGAATGATGAAGAAGCAGAAAGCCTGAACAGACTGATAATAGCTGGTGAAATTGAAGCAGTAATCAAAAATCTCCTGGCACACAAAAGTCCTGGACTGGATGGTTTCACAAAAGAAATTTACAAAACATTTAAGGAACAGCTAACCCCTATCCTTCTCTGTCTATTCCAAAAAATCCAAGAAGAAGATTCCCAAACTCTTTTTATGAAGCCAGCATCATCCTAATTCCAAAACCAGGTAAAGACACACAAAGAAAGAAACCTACAGGCCAATATCGCTCATGAACATAGATGCTAAAATCCTCAACAAAATATTGGCAAACCACATCCAGCAACACATTAAAAAGATCATACACCATGATCAAGTGGGGTTCATCCCAGGGATGCAAGGATGGAACAATATTTGCAAATCAGTTTTTTAAAATAATTTTATTGTTCAATTACAGTTGTCTGCATTTACTCCCATTACTCCCCCAAACCCCAGCCAAACCTGCAAATCAGTTGTTGATTTTAATATTTTATGTCTCTTTTTCTATCATACACTTGGTCCATTTTTAAAAATATTAGGTCACTTTAAAAATAATGTTTTGCTCATTTTACTATGGTTTTTATCATTAGTATTGTCACTTTTTTGGCAATTAATTTCACAAGAAGCTAGAAAATGTAGATTGTTTACTAAGTTTTATTTTAAATATGTTACATGATATTGGTATACATAAACCTTTTACATTGACTTATGAATTATAATTCCTTCTCACTTCTTAATATTCCAATGATATCTTTTAATTATTTCTGTAGTTTCCTTCATTTAAAATTATAAATACATGCATTTTACATTATTTCATTTTATTTTTTATTTTCCCTGTAGTGTTCTTATTAACTTTAGTGGATGATAAGATTATATAAGTTTTAAGTGTACATTTCTATGATACCTGACATGTATATTGCATTGTGTGCTTATTCTAAATAGATATACCAAGGTAACTATAATTTTTAATTAAAATGTATTGCTTCTCTTTGAAATAATCACATCTGATCTATTTCAGAACAGTCCAATGGTCTAGAA
>PVKM010048832.1:0-11078 GCA_004027735.1 Carollia perspicillata
GAAATGTTAGAACGGAGAATGAAACACACAGTTTCACAGCCGGATCTGGCTCCAGTGATCAAAGGCTTCATCTTGGGACAAACCCTGATCATTTTTAAACCAATGGTGTTGGCTGCTATAACTAAAGCACAATTTTTCAGGCAGAGTAGCTTGAATGGAGCAAACAGAAGCTTAGGCTGGGATATAAGGAAAACAGTTTGCATTGTCAAAGAGTGTGCTGGGTAGAGAACTGGAGGGCAACTTTGGAACTTGGGGACCGGTGCTGATTCCTTTCTTTATTAGTAGAGGGGTCATAATTAGATGAATTGGTGTCCACCTAAAATATCTGATAACTACCTAGTATATGTGATATCTGAGGTGTTATTCTCTTGTCAACCTCTCCTCATAAGGGTGTTTCTTAGTTTCAGAAATTTGTTTTCAAAAGCAGCATATTTGTAGTGATGTCCTAGTTATCACTGTTCTTACTGGATACGTCTCAAGGAAAGGTTCACACTTCCCCTGAAAAAGTTTTCAGGGGCTATTCTCCACTTTTCTCACTGCTCCTATCAAGTTCTACCTACTATATTACCTAGGAGGCTAAGATTGCATGCATGACTTGTATCATCTGGTTTGAAGTAGGTTACCTCACCAGGAAACAGTGTCAGTCGAATTTAGCCCAGGATAAAAGAGTTTGGAGTATTTATTTCCTCAGTCGTTTCCTGCATCAGCACTGGCTTGTTTTGACTCCTGTCAGGTGGGCCTTCTCTGGCTTCAAACTGTCTCTGGCCAGCAGACCTGTAAGTGGTGAGGTTTCCCACTCCTCTGCCAACATTAAGTTCTCCTTGTTTTAGCTTTCAGGTGTGAATTTTGTTTCTGCTGGAACTAAGGACTTTGCTGTTGTTCCCATTGGGACTGTGAGACCTGATGGTTACATGAGGTTCCCAGAGAATAAGCAAAGGGAACAGTTAGCCTCTGCATAGCTGTTAGCACATCAATCCTCATGGTGTGCCAGACTTGCATGACATCCTTGCCATTGATGTGTTGTCTTTGGGTTAACTTAAAGGCCTCTATTACTCTACAACTCAGAAAAGTGTAACGAATTAAGCACTTTGGCTTGAATTGATTCATCAACATGGTTTCTATAAATTATGAGAAAGCAGGGATTATTCATTCATTCATTTATTCTTCTATGTATTTCTTTATAAATTCCTTCCATGAGCTTTCAGTATAGACCTTTCTGCCAATCTCCTGTCTGGTGGGAAACAAAAGGCATACTCCACTGGCTCAGTGAAGAGAGTTTAAGAGAAGCTATTATCACCACAAGGACTGAAGGTACAAGAACAGGAAACATTATAACCAGACCCCAGAGAGTATTGGTTGTATGGAACTGATCTATCCCAAAGGAGCTGAAGTTTTAGAAGAATATAGTCTTTGCCAGAAGAGTGGTACCCTTGTACAGAGAAAAAGGGAGAAAGTGCTTCTACCTTTATTGCTTTCCTTACTCAAATTTCCAGAGAGTGTCTCCTTTCTTTTGATTAAACCCTGTATTAAGCCATAAGGCAAGGTAGTCTGAATGAGTAAGTTAATAGGGATCAGCCTCTTGAAGAAGAAAACGGGAGAAGGAAGAGTAGCTCTGGGTGTGCAACAAATGAAAATTAACTTAGCCTCCAAATGATGTAGAAGGTGAATTTGTAAGTTTTGATGAAGACATTGGTGCTTGTTCTAGGGAGCTCAAAATATAAGGGTATAAGTTTCAGAGGCAAGACTAGTAGTCACATATAGTGCTGTTGACCCCAGTACTCCGAATTACGTCCTTGGGAAAACATCATTCTTCTCTGTAGCATTAACTAGAACAAAAGAGACATCGATAGCAAAATAATTTCTTCCATGCTTAGTTTGCATAAGTAAGAAGTTAGGTTTGTATATTTAATAGGCCAATTCAGTTATATCAGAACAATGCATGTATATTCCTTGTCAACTGTCAGAGAGAGGCTTCTTGTCATTTCCTTGAAACTATATTACACAGAGATTACAGAGTGAGCATTCCATGATTGGTTGGAATAACCAATAGTTGGATTTATAATGGACATTTAGCAGTGGAGGCCTCCAAGACCACCCTCAGGCTCAATGATTCAACAGACGGAATCATGGAAGGCAAAAGTTGTCATACTCTTCATAATGGCTTATTTATAGCAAAGGATACAGTGTAAGATCAACAAAGGGAAAAGGCACAGTGGGTAAAGTCTGTAAAAAAAAACAGTAGCAAGTTTCCAAGAGCCCCTCCCAGTAAGATCACATAGAATATACTTAATTCCCCCTGTTAATGACATGTGACAGATGGGAAGGGTCACCTATACTGGATACTTTTTAGAGGTTCTTTGTCCAGGGTTTCTATTGGGCATTAGTGACATAAACATATAGCACCTGTGTGACTGACCTCAGTCACTCAAGCTCCATGCCCCTTGAGGGGAAGCAGATGTTCAACATAGATCACATCGTCAGCATAAACAGTCTGGGAAAACAGATGCACTGTGGTTGAAGGCCTTGGGCCAGCAAAAAAACTCTTTTCAGACAGGAGTTTCTAAGAGCTTAGTCCTCAGTAGCCAGCTAAGGGCCAGTCATGAAAACACCCTTTCCTAGGACCCTGCAGGGTTTGAGCAGTGCAGGCCCGCTGAGTTAACCTTTTCTTATACACATGTAAGAGGGCTATATTTGATTTTCTGATTCCTCTTTCAATGTAAACAGCATATCTAAAACTTAACATGAGTAGCCCAGGCCTATACTTTCTCTAATTTGAAGCGAGCCACCAGTGACACTGCGAGACTGATTATGTTGACTCTTGTGTTCCCATCTTCTCCTTTGCATCTTTTCTCCAAGCTTCAGGGATCACTCAGTCTCCCATTGCAAGTTCTCATCATCCTCATATTCTCTCTTCTTCCCTCATCAAACCGCATTTCCAGAAAAGCCTGGAGATTGCCACTTACCGCTTACAGGGAGCTGAAGTCTCTACTTAGGGATTTTAAACCGCATTTTCTAGCTCTTTCTGGCACATGGCAGGATTTGCCCCTTGATAAATGAAGAAGAAACCCCCTGGGAAATCATCAATTGGGCTGTCACTAATCAAAGCCCTTTGTCTCCTAGCTATCTGATATTTCACCTTTGGTACCTTATTTTATACTTGCAATTTTGACTCCAAAAGACTTTGACCACTGGTTATCATCTCAATATTATTTGCATAATAAATGGAGAAAAAGAGTTCACTGCGGCATCCTGGTAGACTTATTTGGTGCAGCATATCCCTCTTTCTTCTCTATTAGAAAATATAACTCCTCAAACCATTACTTGAACAAGATATGGTGAGGCCTTATATGTTTCCAGAAATAACACAGGACATTTTTCCTCTTTGTGAATCAGTATTTCTCAGATATTCACCTTTAATTGGCAAATTGCTTTTTTAAAAATAAAAACATCACCCAGGGAACAGATTTCATATATTTCACATTTTCCTTTTTTCTCTAACCTTGGCTGAATTTCAACTAAAAAAAAAAAGCTCCTGAGACCACCAAGTGACATGATTAGAAACAGGATGGAAAGCTACCTTTGAGATTTTGAGAGTTGGCTTCATGTTCCCTTCCCCCCCCCCAAAAAAAAATCTCTTAAAAAACACAAAGCCATTTGTTATGTGGAGATTAGTAGCTGTGTTTGGGACAATGTAATTATGTTTAGCAATTTATACTCTAGGCAAAAAAATATACCTGGAAATATTTGTATCAATGCATGTGTTTACTGGAATAGCTGTTTCAGTACACGTTTGTCTGTTTATGCATGTAAGGTTATTCAGCACATAGTGTATAAAGGTCAGTGGTCTCTTGTTTCTAAAAATAACTTACAGAAAACACACAAGAATAAGGAATATAAATCTAGCATCCTACAGCCCAGAGAACTGTTATAGTACAGCCCTCTTTGGACTATATATTTTTCTGTGATGAGATGAGAAAGGAAAACAAGACCCCTTAAGACATTTCTAGCCCTAGATACTTCATAGACATGGAGAAAGAAACAGCAAGAGGCATTTGCTTTGCTGAAACCAAGTGGGTGTTGATCCCATTTGGTGACAGCCTAGGGCTTTTTTTTTCCCCCACATGGAAAACCAAGAGAATAACAGAAAGTTACATATTTGTAAGACAAACAATTAGAATTAGAGATGTTTATGGTGCAATTTTATAGTGAAATAAACATGGCAGATATTTATAAGAAATACAACATAAATTGAACAGTTTCTCTGACCTTGGGGTACCATGGTATCAATTTAGGAAGATAGAGCAAAACTTCAGTTCCTCTTTCCAGTTTCCAGTCATTCTTGCAGGCTGTGCTCAGGACTTCCCCTGAGTGCATGCTCTCAGCGGGACAGTAGCAGTAGTGACTTTTATAAAACACAAATCGAATCATGGCGTTTCTGCCTAAATATTTTTAGTGGCTTCCTATTGTGTTTAAAATCCAAAATCATCTCATAGCCTTCATATCTCACCCTAATTCCCAACCTCTTTCCCTGATACTGTCCCTTCACTCACCATGTTTCAGACTACTGGGACACCCCTTTCATTGCTCCTAACACACCAATCACTTGCCAGCCTTTGGGCCTTCTACAACTTCTGCTCCTTCTGCCTGAAATGTTCTTTGATTCTCTTGGCAGGACACCTTCATTCTCTCTCTCTCTCTTTTTTTTTTTGGCAGGGAGGGGGTGGTGTTGGAAATAAATGTTACAGCATAAAATAAACCTTCCCTTCCCTAAGAGCCCCCATTTAGTTTTCAAATTAGCACCAGATTGTTTTCCTGTACTTTATTATAATTTTTAATTATACATACACACATATATACAAGGGTGGGAAAAGTAGTTTACAGTGACAAGTATGCAAAACACACTTTATGTTGTATTATTATTTATCATTGTTATTATTATTTTGTATCCTTTGTTATGATTTATTTTTTAGGTAGTGATGGTTGGTAATTTAACCTACTTTTGCCCCTCCCTGTGTCCATCTCATGTTCCCCGATGTTCCTCCTCTGTCCTCTTCTGTTGCATGTTTCATCAGAAGCCCATGGGTTCATTTCCCTACTGTCATGCCTACTGTATTGTAGTCACGGTCTTTGTCCTGGACCTCAGTGACAAAAAGCATCATTTTGTCTTTCGGTAGCAACTGAATTGCATTTTTCTGGGTTTTAAAAAAATATTAATTCATTCACACTACTTAATGGATCTAATATGCATTAAACACTATCTTTGGGATGCATTTTTAAGCAAAACAAACAAATTCCTGCTTTTGTGGAATGCGTATTCCAAAAGGAAAAAAAAAACTCCTAAATTACAAATCAGTTCTAATTTGGTAAGTGCTTCAAAGAAGTTCAGTATCCTAGGATTGCATATATAAACTCACCCTAGTCCTGAATAATGAGAATGAAATAGCTAGGAAGGAGGGAGAGAGAGTTCTAAATGGATAGTAAGAAAGCTCTGTAACAGAGAAATATAATATGTATTTAGGGTTTAAAGAAGAGGGTAGTAGGGCTAAAGCATTGTACAACGAAGAATGATATAAAATATATTGTATATTTCAGGTTTAAAGAAGAGGGTAATAGCACAAAAGAATTGCATAAAATAAAACAGAAATAAAGCAAAGAGAAAATACTGAATTACCAAGGAGGCTACCCCTGAAGAATTGAAATACATACAAAGAACGAGAGTGGGTCATAAAACTGAGTGAGTGTCCAGAGGTGTGCTTCTACCAGATTACTTTGTTGTTGTTGTTGTTGTTGTTGTTGTTGTTGTTGGGTTTGTTTTGGATTTTATTTAGAGCTGATCAAGTAAGGATGAAACTATCTTAAGTATCTCTAGCTTTGTTCAGTGCCTGACACATGACAGGCACAAAACATGTGTTTGTTAATAAATGACTAAATGATGTAAGGAGAAAATAAGTTTGCCATTAAGACTGTAAGATCCTTGAGGATAGAAATATTTTTTGTTTGTTTGTTTGTTTAGTGTATTTACTTCCAACAAACTATGAGACATAGAAGGTGTTTACTGTGAATTTGCTAGATTGTTTTGACTTTTATTCTCTTTTCATCTCTCAGCTGGGGCAATAATTCTCCAAACCATTAGGTCACAAAAGTGGCTCCCACTCTGTGTTGCCCCCTATTCTTGCTGCTCCTGTTATTTGAATATTAACTTGTAAAAGGAGGTGCCATAAAACAATCTTTCCTCCACAACAGCCACACAAATGCACAGGTGCACACACTTGGGTCCTTAGATTACTATGCAGTCAAGAAAGAGACAGATGAGAATGTTTTAATGAATCTGCCCTGTGCCTTTTGCTTGGTTTTGATGGTCCCTGTCTCTGTCTGCTGTAATCACTGGAACTGCACATTTGCTGATGAATGTGTGCAAAGGCAGATGACGAGTGAATGAAAACTGGCAGACTGGTCATTTCCACTCCAATCGATATTTCCTTCCACTCAATTAGCATGTGTTCTATGGTGTTAAGGCCTACTTATAGGTTCTGCCATTTTGCTATAAAAGTTAAGTGCTGCACTTTCAAGCTGCATCATAATTACTTTATTAGTGGTTGGAATAATTTGTAAAATGTTGAGGGAATGTTCTCGCCAAAAGCCTTGGTGTGAGACTGATGTAATGAAACATTCTAATCCTCCTAACACTTGAAGGCTGTGACGCCTTTTGTTTCACACAATAAAATCTTCTTTAACCAGAAACAATTAACTAAATGTTTTAAAAATTCAAAAATGCTCTTCTCCTATATTCATTATGCTCTTTATGTTACCATGAATATCATTTGATTTATTTTTTTCCTTTCTGTCCTCTTTCCAATGCTTTTTTGTTCATTTTATGAATAAAACAGTATCTCGGGAAGTATATTCTTTATTGAATAAAGCACATCATACTATATTCTAAATGCCTCAACTAACTGGCTTTATGGTGATAGTACGATCATAATGTATAGGGGGTAAAAAGGAGATTATTATGAACTTTGAAGTTTAACCAGAAAAACTTAGCTATAAGTTTTTACTTACTGAGAGTATTGCCACAAAATCTTCCCCTTAATCTCCTGATGTTAATCTCTGCTCGCAGATCAGATGATTTAGTTTTATGACCCATATCTTGATCTTGATGGACTTTCCTGTGATCTGGACTTTTGAATTAGTCAGTCATCCTCTTTCTGCCTTGTGGACCTGGTCATTCTTGTGGCCACCAATGCTGATATGGAGTGGGGTTCCCACCTTAATTTTACTACAAACTCTTAGTGGCCTACTAAAGGAATGACCTGTCTCATAATTTCCCTTATAGCCCTCTTTTTGGAAGGAAATTGATGTCATCTCTTTCCTAGATTGGAAAAATACAGGTGATACCACATATTTTTGCACCCAAACTTTTTTTCTGCCAAAAATGTATTTGTTTCTAATATAGAGGATGAATATATAAATTCTCCACTCCTTCTTGAAGTATACTCTGCTATTCTGGTGGCATTCCCTGGGTACTTTTACAGGGCCCTTTGGAGGTCTCTTATTTCTGTAAGAGGACCTACCACTCAGCTTGAAAACTAAACCTCTAGAGGGTTTTTCTGCTGTGCTAGAGATAAAGGAACCACATACAGGAAACAATTCAGGCACTTCTAAGAGATCCTCATGGTAAAAATCTTATGGTCTTTCTGCTGACCTAAAAAAATAAAATAGTTAAGTTTAACTGAATATATCCACAATTCCAAAACAAAAGCACACTAATTATTTGAAATTATATTTATTTTGTTTGATATAAAAATAATATTTGTATATTGGACCAGGAGCCCTTAAGAGCACCTCATAGATTGCCCCTTGCAGTCTAAGTCCTTGGTGAAAAACAACCATGTAAAAAGCTAGAGCACAGAAAAAGAGCCATATCTGTAACTAAAGCAAAATTGTACATTTGTGTAAACAGAATGAATTTACTAGTTTTTCAGAACACTTTGTTCCTTGTTTTGAAGGGAGATAATGAGACCAAAGCATATGCACTTATGTCTGTATACTTGTGTTTGATTTTTGTCCACATATTCATTTTCAGCTTTTAATCTCCTAGCTTCACAAATCATACATTTTAATTTTAGATAGCATAGCCAAACACAAGGGAGGCCCATAGGACATCTTTGGGAAACTTGCTGATTAGACATATTAAAATAAAACAATATAGGTAAGCAGAAGTATTTACAGTAAAATAGCTTTGTTCCTATTTATGGACTCCTTTACATCTATTCAGTTTCTACAAAGCAGTACTGCAGGACACAAACTAGAAGGAAAAATGAAAAAGCAAACAAACTGTGGAGAATATATCTTAGTTTTATCTGTGTCGACACAACAATAAACTGGAAAAATATATTCGGTTAAGGTGCTGTTTGGATTTTATGCATAAAGGCTTTCATCTCTGGCCTAATGTTCATTAGCTTTGTCCTTGTTGCCTAGTTACAGATTTATAATTTCTGTCTCTGTTGTTATTGACGGCTCTAATGGAGGCAGCAGCAACTGAGGGCCTGATGAAAACTCTTTAAATTTCTATTCAGAGATGGTGTTAACATTTTTTTATATGACTGATGCTGTTAATTACAATAATCTGGGGAAGAAATAGTCTTAACAAAAAATCAGTGAGAAGTAACTCAGAGTTGTGGTCTCAAATGGCCTATGTTTGTTTTATTAAGTGTATTGTTAAAAAGTATTTATTTTACGAACAGGATTTGATTGTAAAAATGGTATTGAACTAGGTTAGTAATTGTACCTTTAATGATGTACCACAGATATTTGAAGCTTGGTGGTTATATTATTAACGAGTTCCTTATCAAAGGCATGCCTAGAATCACCTGCAAACTAAATAAATGTTACATTGGGATGAGTGCAATATTTAAAATACAAGAATATTGCACTGATACTGACAATAAAGATTGATGATAATTAGATCCTGAAAAGCCTGATTTTAGAGTTTTAGAGGAACACCGGGCTTGGATACTTTCAAATTCTCAGGAGTATTCTTGCTGTATTAAAATGTCCACATCTTGATGACCCTTATTACTAGTAAAGTAGAATCAGAGGCTTTAGATGAAGAATGAGAGGCAATTGCCAGATCAAAAGTTCTCCAAACAAACCCACTAGACTAGTAGTATCAGCATTGTTAGAACTTGTTACAAATGCAGTTTCTTTGATGGCGTGCTGGACCTCCTAAGTCAAAAAATTCTGGTGGGTTCATGGGCTCAGCAATCTTTGTATTAATAAGAAATTCAAAGATATTTTTGCTCTCTAAGGTTTGAGAACCATTGCTCTAAAACCAGGTTTGCCAGTCTTGGCCCTGTGGACATTTGGGACAGGATAGTCATTACAAAGGGCTGTCATCCACTCTGGCATGCCAGGAGGCTTAGAGACAGTCTGGACTCTGCCCAGCAGATACCAGTGCACCCATTCTGTTTGTAACAGCTCAAAATGATTCCGGACATTGGCAAATGACTCCTTGGGGAAATATTATCCCTGGGTTTAGAGACACTGCTCTGGATCAATAACCTTAAAAATTATTAGGAATTTGTGAAAATGAAGATTTCTGTACCCAAACTCTGAAGTCTAATTTAGTAAGTATATGAAAGGGCTACATAATCTGTATTTTCACTAAGGATAACCAGGTTAGTGGTCCATAAGCCATACTTTGAGAAACAGAATGTCTGTATCAATAGTTTTCAAACTTGGCTATATATTTTTAAATCTCTTTGTGTGAATGATTCCAAAAGACAACCATGTTTTAGCAACTGTTCTAACTCAGTTGTTTTTATCCTGGGTAAACATCAGAATCCTATATGGAACTTAAAAAACACTTCAGTGGCCGTGCTCTGATGTACCACAGTTATATCAAATTATCTGGGTACGAAGTTCTAGCCTTAGAAAATGGAAGCTCAAACTTTGCTGAACAAGTGGAGTAACCTGAGGATTTATAAAAGTACTGAGGCTTGGAGTTCCCGTCAAGATGGTGGTACAGGTAAAAATGGCTCACCTTCTCATAAAACCACATCAAAAGTAAAACTAAACTATAGAACAACCATCATTCAGGGGTGTCAGAAATCAAGCTGAATGCAAGTAGTACAACTATGGAATTAAAGAAGAAACCACATCAGGACTGTTAGGAGATGTAGAGAAGTGGAACAGGCTGGTCCCACACCCATGAGTGGCCAATGAAAATTGGGTGGGATATCCCAGGAGTGAGGGGTCCCAGCCCCACATTAGGACCCTAAGCCCAGGGTTCCAGTGTCAGGAATATAAGTCTCCATGACTTCTGTCTATCAAAACCAGTGGGGATTGAGGCTGTAGAAGACAGAAACTTCTGGAGCAGAAGGTAGTGCCTCTTAAAGGGCCTATGCACAGACTTACTCAGACTCGCTCCCTCTGAGATCCAGCATAGGAATAATAGATTGAAAGGCATCAGATATACATGGGAAGGAAATGAGTTGTCCAGCATCAGGGTGAGAGCTGGGGGGAAGCTTTCTCTCAAACAGAAGTGCTAGCAGGTACCATTGTTCCATTTCTGAGCCCTCCACCTACACAGCCATAATGTTGGTAGGTGGGTGCCATATCTGAGACTCCATCAACCTGGCTCACAGTATCTGCCCCACCCTGGGCATTCTCTGAGGCCCTGTTCCACCTAACTTTTGGGCCCACCCAACTGTTTCCAGTGGCTTCTCCATATGGATGGCTTGTCTTGGCCTACACTTCAGATTTTCCTAAATCCTCTCAATCAAGCAGCATCTGGCTTCAGCAAGCCCTGTGTCTCTTGCTAAGTTGCCCCAAGCCTGACATTATCAATGGCCAGCTGTGGTTTACAGCTTGGCTTTGTCTGGGCACCTCCAAGCCCAGCAAAATAGCAGCCATCTGTAGGTCACTTTGTAGCTTATGTTGTGGGAGCCCAGACAGAACACAGGCAGTGGCTGACCTTGGATATGACAACAGCAATCAAGGCTCAACTACAATAGGTGGGTGTACAGAGCCCACAAGGTGGGTATATCTTGAATACCCACTTTGGGTAATACAGGAGT
>PVKM010048833.1:0-11097 GCA_004027735.1 Carollia perspicillata
ACAAATACCATATGCTCTCACCTTTAACAGGAACCTAAACAATAAAACAAACAAGCATGCAAAATATAACCAAGGACATTGAAATAGAAAACAGGCTGAGAATGACCAGAGGAGAGAGGGGAAGGAATTTCAGGGGGAAATGGGAAGGGGTCGCAGGAACAAATATAAAGGACACATGGACAAAAACTAAGGGGGGTGGAAATGGGAGGGAGGTGGGGAGCACTAGGGGGGTGGACTGGGATGGGAGTAAAAGACAGAAAACTGTACTTGAACAACAACTAAAATAAATTTTAAAAAAGAACAACTTCATTATTGGAGCTTGGGAGAGCACTTTTTCTGATGAGAAAATGTAATAAACCTTTTATATGCTTGTTTAAAAAAATAATTACAAAAATAAATTTCCACTTGGTGTCACTTTCTTTCAGCCTGAAGGACTTGCTTTAATGTTTCTTATAGAGTGGATCTGCAGATGAGGAATCCTCTTAGAATTTTGTGTCTGAAGAAGAGTATTTTTTGCCTCTTATAAATATATTTTCACTGCATATAGGATTTTAGGCTAATAGATTTTTTTCTTTCAGAGCTACAAAAATGTTGCTACAGCCATCACTTAGTTTCCAAGGAAAAAATTCCTTTCTGCAATTGGTGTCTTCGTTTTATACTTGTGGATACAGAGAACAAACTGATGGCTGCCAGAGGCCAGGGGATGGGGGATGGGCAGAAAAGGGGAAGGGAATTAAGAAGTACAAACTTGCAGTTATAAAATAAGTCATGGGGATGTAATACACAGCATAAGTAATATAGTCAACAATATCATAATATCTATGTAGGGTGACAGATGGTTACTAGACTTATTATGGCCATTACTTTGTAAGGTATATAAGTGTTGAATCACTATGTTGTACATATGAAACTGATGTAGTATGTTAAATATAATTAAAAATAAACTTTAAAAAATGCCGTGTTTCTGTGGTCACTTTAAGATTTTCTCTTTATCTCTGGTTTTGCACAATTTGATTGTCATGTGCCTTAGTGTAGTTTTCATGTTACTTGTGCTCAGGTTTTGTTGAGCTTCTTGCACCTATGGAATTATATTTGTCATTCAATTTGAAAAAACTTGGAGCATTATGTTTTCAAATTTTTTATCTATCCCTACCTCTTGACCCACTCCTCCAGGGACTCCAAATGTATACTTATGAGGCTACTTGTAATTGTCCCACAACTCAGTGATGTTTTGTTAATTTATTGAAATATATCTCTTCTCTCTGTGTTTAATTGTGGATAATGTCTATTGCTGTTTTCAAGTTCAGTATTTTTTCTGCAATATCTAATCAGCAATTGATTCTATCCAGTGTATTTTTTTATATTTCATATTGCAGTTTTAATCTATAGTTCATCTTTGTGTCTTTTTAACATTTCAAATATTTTAACTTTTGAACATACATAATACAGTTATAATAGCTGTTTTTAATGTCCTTGTCTGCTATTTTTAACATCTGTTTCAGCTTTGAGTTAGTTTCAATTGATTCATCTATCATTCCATTATGAGTTTTCCTGCTTATTTGCGTGCCTGATAAGATTTTATTAGACCTGGCTGGTATAGTTCAGTGGAGTGAGTGCCAACCTATGAAGCGAAGGGTTTCAAGTTCAATTCCCAGTCAGGGCACAAGCCTGTGTTGCAGGCCAGGTCCCCAGTAGGGGACCTCCAAGAGGCAACCACACATAGATGTTTCTTGCCTTCTCCTTCTCTCCCCCTCTCTCTAAAAATAAAATAAATAAAATCTTTTTAAAAATTTAAAGATCTGATTAGATGTCTAACTGTAAATGTTACCTTCTTGAAAAATGGATATTTTTGCATTGCTAAAAATATTCTAGTATGCAGTTAAATTTCTTGGGAACCCTTTGATCCTTTAAGTCTTCCATTTATGATTTGTTTGGTAGAACTGGAGCAGTAGTCAGTTGATGGAAATTATTCCCCATGACAGAGAAAATACCCTTCTGAGTACTCTAACCAATGTTTCATGAATCCTGAGGTTTTCCACACTAGCTGTTGAGAAGAGTTACTATTCATATCACTGTACAAGCATGAGGTATTGTCTTTATTCATCTTTGGCCTCAGGAAGTTACCTCACAGCCAGGTGTTGGCGGGGAGTCTCATTAGATCCTACAGAGTTTTCTTTGAAATATTTTTAAAGTATATTTTATTGATTATGCTATTACAGTTTTCCCAATTTTCCCCCTTTATTTCCCCTCTGCCCTCCATCCCCCAACCCTCCAGCATTCCCCCCTTTAGTTCATGTCCATAAATTGTACGTATAAGTTCTTTGACTTCTCTGTTTCCTATATCATTCTTAATCTCTCCCCATCTATTTTATGCCTATCATTTACGCTTCTCATTCCCTGTACCTTCCCCGCCATTCTTTCCCTCTCCCTCCCCACTGAAAACCCACCATAGGATCTCCATTTCTCTGATTCTGTTCCTGTTCTAGTTGTTTGGTTAGTTTTTGTTTTCTTTTTTTTTTTAGGTTCAGTTGTTGATAGTTGTGAGTTTGTTGTCATTTTACTGTTCATAGTTTTGATCTTCTTTGTTACCTTAGATAAGTCCCTTTAACATTTCATATAATAACAGCTTGGTGATGAGGAACTCCTTCAATTTGACCTTATCTGGGAAGCACTTTAACTGCCCTTCTGTTCTAAATGATGGCTTGGCTGCATAGAGTATTCTTGGATGCAGGTCCTTGCCTTTCATGACTTGGAATACTTCTTTCCAGCCCCTTCTTGCCTGCAAGGTTTCTTTTGAGAAATCAGCTGCTAATCTTACAGGAACTCCTTTGTAGGTAACTGTCTCCTTCTCTCTTGCTGCTTTTAAGATTCTCTCCTTCTCTTTCATCTTGGGTAATGTAATTATAATGTGCCTTGGTGTGTGCTTTCTCAGGTCCCACTTCTTTGGGACTCTCCGAGCTTCCTGGACTTCCTGGAAGTCTATTTCCTTTGCCAGATTGGGGAATTTTCCTTCATTATTTGTTCAAATAAGTTCAACTTCTTGTTCTTGTTCTTCTCCTTCTGGCACCACTGTGATTCAGATATTGGAATGTATAAAGTTGTCCTGGAGGTTCCTAAGCCTCTCCTCATTTTTTAAATTCTTGTTTCTTCATTCTGTTCTGGTTGGATGTTTATTTCTTCCTTTTGTTCCAAATTGTTGATTTGAGTCCTGGTTTCCTTCCCTTTACTGTTGGTTCCCTGTATATTTTCCTTTATTTCATTTTGGGTAGCCTTCATTTCTTCCTTCATTTTGGGCCTGAGTTCAATCAGTTCTGTGAGCATCCTGATTACCAGTGTTTTGACATCTGCATCAGATAGGTTGTCTATCTCCTCATCACTTAGCTCTTTTTCTAGAGTTTTGATCTGTTGTTTCACTTAAGCTGTATTTCTTTGTCTTACGCACCTGTTACATGGTAAGGGGGCGGGGCCTTAGGTATTCACCAGGATGAGGCAATGCTCTTTTCTGCGTTGTGTTGTTGTCAGTCTGGGTGAATGTTTCTTTAATTCCTTGGCTGTCAGAGTTCCATGTAGTTTGATTTTCTGGCACTTCTGGTTGTTTGTTGTTTTTAGATTGGTTGTTATCCTCCTTTTGGTTGTGTGAGGAAGTGAAGGGTTTCTACCTATGCCTCCACCTTGGCCAGAACTGATCCAGAGTTTTCTTTTAAATCTTGGTGCATATTCCTAGCCTGCCTTTTAGTCACACCAGCAGTCTTTGAAAGGAACCCTTAGCTCACATCTCTCCAATATTATTTACATACCCACTCATTTATTTGTTTGTCTGATTGTTTGTGCATTCATTTATTTACTTATGTTTAATATTATTTGTTAGGTAGGTAAATATTATTTGTTAGGTAGTTGTTACTTTGGGCCAGTGCTCACAGTAGGGCTAGTAAGGCTAATTATTCCCCACTAGTACTGAGTAAAGACCCATCAGAATACAAACCCAGTAACCCATGAGTCCCACAGCTTTCCATCTGACTGATTTGAACAGGCACTGTGACCACCCAAGGTCAAGCATTAGGCACTGTTCCCTCTAATACATTTAGATGGTGCTTTTCCCTGGCCTCACATACATGTGCTGAATACTTGAGCGGGACCCTTTGAAGATCCTTTGGGTTCCCTCTCTTTGCAGCTGTCTCCTCCCTGGTACCTTTTGAACTCTAGTTACCTTGATCTCCTCACACATTCAGCTGTCTCTCAACTCAGGGAGTCTATGGGCTCCCCTGGGTTCTCGTTCATGCTCTGCACACTGAAACCTTTCTCTAGGCAGTGACTTGGGGCAACCATTATTCATACTTTGTTTGTTTCTTCTTCTGAGGGATCACTGCCCTTCACATTGCCTGGTGTACCATGATTTCCCAGCCATTGTTTTATATATTTGGTCTGTTGTTTTTGGTTCATACAAGTGGGAGATTAAAACCAGTTTACACCATTTTAGATAGAAACTGAAGTTGATGGCCAGTTTGGCTTAAGGACTCCCCACTGACCTTCCAAACTCTACAGAAAATTGCTGTGCAATCTTGATGCTTCCAGCCAACCTGTATTTCTTTTCTTTTCTTTCCTGGAGTTCACACCAAAATTCTGTTCTGTGCCTCTCCCATTTTTCCTGGAATTCCCACTTTGCCTCACAGTTGTTCACCCAGACACATTTCTTGCACTTTGAATTTGTTTTAGCATTAGTTCCTCAAAAGGTTATTGAGTAAGGCAAACACATGTTACCCAGAAAAAACACAGGGAGAGTTTCTGTTCATTGTGATGGTAATACTGTCTCTTACTTCTGAATATGGCCTGAAGGTTTCAAGGCATACTTAGACTTTTAAGTGCATATTGCCCCATGCTTGGAATCAGTCCATTTCATACAATCAAACCTTTATGGATGTATTTAAAGTTATTTCCATTTTTGCACCTTTTTGAAGTGTAAATAACTTTGTTGGGAAATCTTTGTACATGGTCCAATCTTTTGATTAGAAGGTATTTAAACGGAAAATGCATAGATCCTACAAAGTTTAATCTTGATGAATATTTCTAGCATGGCTCCCAATCTCACAAGGAGTGTATAAAGGTAATTGTTATCTCTTATCCTCTCCCACATTATTTACTGCTTACTTATGCTTAGTATTATCTTCGAATGGGTGAGATTAAGAGGGAAGTAAAGCAGCACCCAAGGATTTTAGAACAATCTTGTTCTATGGATAATAATTTCCTCCTTGTTAAAGAAAGGAGCGGTAACCGAAGTTTTCCTTCACTTCAGACGTTCAAGAGTGAGTATGTCATTGAATCAAAGATGCCTTTGTCCTGGTCCCCAGAACCAGTCAGTAAAATGTTCTGATGTATTGTACCCATTGCCCTAAGAAAGGCCTCACAGCACAGATATGGCTGCACCAATTAGGACTTTGGGGGAAGACTTATCTGAAGTAAAACCCCAGCTCCATGACTTAGGAACCTGTGTGAAGTCAGGCTAGCTACTGTAGCTCCAGGTGCCTTGGTTTCATGGTACATATTTGAGGGTAAGAGGTGTGCAAGAGATAAACAGGTTCTGAGCCCTGGTCAGAGAACTGAACATTTCACCTGGCATTCCATCCTCCATTGAGGATGAGGCCCTGAAACCCAACCCTCCCTCTCATTGTGCCCAATAGGGGAAGTGTGAGGGTGCAAGCAGCCTATTTATGGTCCAGGAGGTCCACTAAGGCTGGGCCTGTTAAAGTCACTCATTAGTGAGGAAGGGAAGGGTGCCAGTGTAACAGGGTGCAGCCAGGGTCCCCCAAAGAGGGATCTGTAATGGGATCTAGAACTCAGGGTGTCCAGGAAATATAAAAATATAGGATATCCTCATATCCACAAGTCTGGACTGGAGATGGGACACCTGGAGCAGGGCCATTGAGAGTTATTTTGCATATCAACAGTTGGCCAGAAACATACCTGATATGCAAAAACAGGTATTTTGCATATCCATAACAGCTGGCTAGCTTTATAGATACGTTAAGTAGCTGTGTCCTGCTTTGAGCCAGGGAGATGGGAGTGACTTCGACCCATGATATAACTGGGAGGCAGCTCCCTCTGGTTATAGTGCTTGCATGAGAGCTTGGAAATGCTTCCTTCACACCATGGGGCCACACTTGCCGGAACTAACTATGGCAGCCAAGAAAGGCTGGCAAAATACGGGAATGCTGGCAGGTGTAGCCCATTGTGGGAAGAGTCAGAATTGTGCCAGGATTTAAACACAGGTGTGGCAGCCATGCGGGTTGGAACCACGTAGTTTTGGGTCTCCCTTTTCCACATAGCTTCAGAAGCAGGAGAGACAATGCAGGACCGGGGATGGGGACAATGTGAGACCTTGCAGGGAAGGAAAGGGGCAAAAGGACTCTTGCTGGTGGGCCATGAGAAGGTGCCACATGGTTTTGGATTAAGAACCAGAGATCCTGACAACACAGCTGATGGTGCTGGGAACCTCGGGAGGCCTGCCAGCTAAGCACAGATTACTGGGAAGGACCGGGAGCTAGCTGAGCCACAGACTTCTGTTTTTTTTCCTGAGAAATGGTACCCAAGACTGGCCTGCTAGGGCAAAGAGGGAAGGAATGACTGTATATGTTAGTGGGCGTTTTAAGGGACTTCAATTTTAACAAAGACATTAAGTCATTACTCTAAGTCTGTATAATTTTTTACTAAATAGTTCCTTTCCTTTTCACCAAAATCTGGCTTTGAGACCCATAATTCTAATTCCCTGATAGTGAGCTAAGAATTCACAGTGACAGAGGTACCCCATAGACCCTGGGTCCTTCCTATAACACCCGAACTCCTGAAAATCTCTTTTTACTTTCACAGAACTCAGTGAGGTGCTAAAATCAGTTCATGATGGTTCACAATAGCTGATTAATAACCACCTAGGGATTTTGCAAAGCAGTTGTTAGTTGCCAACAGCTTGACATCAGCAAAAGCACTAACTAGTGTGTACACCACAAAAATGAACCAGCAAATGTGACAGACCAGTGCTGTCCTTTCATAGTCCCTCCAGAGCCAGTTTACTAGTGCCTTCCCACCATACTGGAGTGGAAGGGATCCCTGATATAATTTCCTTTTTGTTTACACAACCAAGGCACACACTTCATTTATCCTCAGGTGAGTTGTGGGAGGTGAGACATTGTAGTATACTGTAAAGGTATGGAGCTAACCCTAGTAGTTCATTCTGCAGCCAACTGTACCCTCAGTGAAGTCTCAGCCTTTAAGTGGACATTGTAGGAATTGGCACAGCCTTGGTTGGTTCAAGGGCCTGTAATGAATGCCAAAAGGGATGAACGAGGTTGTCAAAGTCCCTGGGAGGGTCCCCAGGAGTGAGCAGAGAGCTGATACTTGTCTGCCTAATGACAAATTAGGACGAGGAATGAACCACTAGACAGAGCTAGGATAAGTTAACTAAGATACATTCTTAAGATAGCAGAAAAACATGACTAAATTAGTTAAACTTTTGATGGAAAATGATCTCATACAACAAAATGTCCATGGACAGAGTGGTTCCAGGCATAATTAATTTTGAAGGTCAATGATTCCATGAAGTAACGCACTCTGTATTTCTGGGGTTCTGGTCTCACTGGATAGGCTCCTTTTAAACCTGGATCTTTTTGTGGTACCAAAGTTGTAGCCACAGTTCTAGGCACCATATCCAAATATAGCAACTTTCAGTGGAAAACAAGGGCCTGACCTTTGCTGTGTGTATCCTATTCTGAGCAAGACAGCTTTCTTTCAAAGCACTCAGGTATGAGACTGCATTTCCACTTAGCTCTTTCTGAACCTGAATACTATGACACTGGATATGTAAAACAATGTTCCAAATTATGTTGAGTTCTGGTATTTAAGGGATGAGAAGTCATACATGATTTCTGCTCTCAAGGAGCTCCTTGTCTGATAGGAGACATTCAACAAAACAATCACTGACAAGGAACTTTGACAAATACTTTCTATCAGACAGAAGGAAAGTGTATGGATTTGTCTGCCCACAGCAGGACATAAACCAGTTCCAGAGGCACAGAGAGCCTGCTGGTGAAAAAGAAGTGTAACCTGAGAGTCAAAGGTAAGTAGTGATCAGCCAGATAAAGATGGAAGAGAAGCGTCCTTGACAGAATGAGTATCATTTTGTGTACAACAGCAGGTATGAGGTTATGGAAATCAGAAAGAACACAGATTATCTAATTAACAGAAAGAGGATGATATTGGCAGGAACATAGAGTGTGAGTTGCTGATTCAAAATACTGCCTGCACTATGGTGAATCTTCCTGAATATTTATTTGATTAGTTAATCTTTTTTTATTATCCTCATTGGAAGAACACTCCTTCAATTATCAAGTCAGTATGGAGGAGATATTTGTGTAGGCACCAAATATATAAATTGTGTGTGCAAAGTGTTGGACAACCTCTTGTACTGAGCTGTGACTCGTGAAAGGAGTGGAACTTTGGCTCACTTTGTTATCGCACAGTAAGTAATAGAATTATCTTCCCACAGCATACCATATGCCAGCATTTACAGAACTCAGTGATTTCCAGGGAAGATTCTGAAATACCTAACATCACTTGAAGTTTTCTTTCTTCCTTTCTTCCTTTCCTTCTTTCTTTACTTTACTTCAATAGGTTCTGAACAGATTTACTGGAATATACTTCATATATAATTGACTCACTTAATGTGAACAAGGCAATGATATTTAGTACAGTTACAAAATTTTTCAAAGATCACCACAAATTAAGAATCTTCAAGAACATTTTAACCACCACCCAAAAAACCCTATGCTTTTTATTAGTTGCTCTCTTTTTTTTTCTCTGAACATTCTTCTCACCGTTCCTCCCAATCCTAGGCAACCACAAATCAATTTTCTGTCTGTATAAGTTTGCCAAATCTGAACATTTCACATAATAGGCATCATACAATATGTTGTTTATTACTACACCCTTCTTTGGTTTGGGCAAATATTTTCAAGGCTTATACATGATGTACTTCATTTCTTTTTATAGCCAAATAACCTTCTATTGTATCCATATACCAAATTTATTTATCCATTTGTCAGTTCATGGATATTTTTATTGTTTGTACATTTGGCCATTATGTATAATGCTCCTATGAGCATCATACACAAGTATGTGGGTAAACATAAGTTTTCATTTCTTTGGGGTATATACCTAGGAGTGGAATTGCTGAATCATATAGCAACCATATATTTAACTTTTGAGGAGCTGCCAGAATGTTTTCCAAATTTGCTATACCATACTATAATCCAACCAGCGTTATACGAGGGTTCCAAATTCCACACACTTGTTAT
The DNA here is from genome assembly GCA_004027735.1 of Carollia perspicillata. NCBI lineage: Eukaryota > Metazoa > Chordata > Mammalia > Chiroptera > Phyllostomidae > Carollia > Carollia perspicillata. The sequence continues at coordinate 9,342 of PVKM010048833.1, forward strand.
AATCTGTCTTTTTAATTATACCCATAATGGAGAGTGTGATGTGATTCTCCTGATGTTGATTTGCATTTCTCTGAAGTTAATAATGTTGACTATTTTTCATGACTTCTTTGGCCATTTGTATATCTTCTTTGGAGAAATATGTATTCAGACCCTTCTATTTTTTTGTTTTTCCTTTTTATTCAATTTATTGGGGTGATGCTGGTTAACAAAAATATACAGGTTTGGGGGACTTCTGGCCAAGATGGAGGTATAGGTAGACACACCATGCCTCCTCACACAACAAAAATGAGGACAACAACAATTTAGAAACAAAGTAACAACCAGAACAGACAGAAAATTGAACTGTATGGAAGTCGGACAACCAAGGAGTTGAAACAGACACATACATCCAGACCGGTAGACAGGGCGGAGTCCAGTGGCCTAGCGGAGTGGGGTCGCAGGCACAAAAAGCGGTGACACCAGGTGCGCAAGGCAGCCTGGGTGTGTAGACAGAAGCAGCTGGTCCTTAGGTGCACAGATGGCAGGTAGCAGACCCTGGGCATGGGGTGGCAATTGCGAAGCTAGGCACTGCATGTTAGGTGGCTGGCTGACCAGTCAGTGGTCCCACATTGTGGTCCCACATTTGCGTGTAGATAAACCAGGCAGAAACTGAGGAGTGAGACAGACCACACAACCCAGGGTCCCAGCGCTGGGAAATTAAGTTTCAAAACACCAATTGAAAACACCTGTGGGGTTGAGGCATAAGGAGAGATTCCCAGCCTCACAGGAGAGTCCATTGGAGAGACCCACAAGGTCCTAGAATGTACAAAAGACCACCTACATGGGAATCAGCACCAGAAGGGACAGTTTGCTTGGGGGAAGAGGCAGAAGGGACTGAGGTCTGACAGAGAGCAGCGCAAATGCCACTGTTCCCTCTCTGACCCCGCCCCACAGACAGGGTCACAACCCAACGACATGGTTGCCCCGCCCTGGTGAACACCTAAGTCTCCACCCCTCATACATAACAGGCGTGACCTGACCAAAAATGCCTCAAACAGAAGAATAAATCAAAGCCCTGGAGCCAATACTTTTAAGCAACCAAGAGATAGCCAACCTATCAGATGCACAGTTCAAAGCACTGGTGATCAGGGTGCTCACAGAATTGGTTGAATTTGGTCGCAAATTAGATGAAAAAATGAGAGCTACACTAAGTGAAATGAAGGAAAATGCACAGGGAACCAATAGTGATGGAAAGAAAACTGGGACTCAAATCCATGGAGTGGACCAGAAGGAAGAAAGAAACAACCAAACAGAAAAGAATGAAGAAACAAGAATTAAAAAATGAGAAGAGGCTTAGGAACATCCAGGACATCTTTAAACATTCCAACATCCGAATTATAGGGGTACCAGAAGGGGAAGAGGAAGAGCAACAAGTGGAAAAGTTATTTGAACAAATAATAAAGGAGAACTTCCCCAATCTGGAAACGGAAATAGACTTCCAGGAAGTCCAGGAAGCTCAGAGAGTCCCAGGGAAGTTGGACCCCAGGAGGAACACACCAAAGCACATCATAATTCCATTACCCAAGATAAAAATGAAGGAGAGAATCCTAGAAGCAGCAAGAGATAAGGAGACAGTTATACCCACAAAGAAGTTCCCATGAGACTGTCAGCTGATTTCTCAAAAGAGACCTTGCAGGCCAGAAGGGGCTGGAAAGAAGTATTCCAAGTCATGAAAGGCAAAGACCTGCATCCAAGATTGCTCTATCCAGCAAAACTT
>PVKM010048834.1:0-11087 GCA_004027735.1 Carollia perspicillata
CTGGCTTCCAGTGAGAAGTTAATGTACTCCCTTCAGTCATTAAATAAGGCCCTTTTATTACCAACCAAGTATTTACCAGCATCAGGAACTCCAAAATAAACAAGAGGTTTGTTTAAGAGTTGACTAGAGGTATGGAAGCTATAACTCTTAAACTATAATTCTGAAGCCCTTATAAATTTATAACTATAATGGAACTTCAAATTTATTTATTTTAAACATTTAATTTTTTTAATTGTACAGATGAAGGGGAGAGGGTTCTAGAATGGGAATAGCAAGAAATGTCACAGCTAACCCTGGAATCCAAAACCTGAATCACAGGCCAACGGTCTACACAGTTTCTACTGTGTCATTGTCCCTTAAATATGGACTTGTTATTTATATCTTGATAGCAATTATTTGCATTATATTGTGGACTAATATAATTTGTTACTTCAACTCACTGGTTTATCAGACAATAACAATCGATCATATGATCTGGGGACAAATTGGGGGAAAGAAGTATTAGTTGTCTATTGATGCATCATCAATAAGCACAGAACTCAAACATCACCTGTTTATGAGCTCTAGTTTCTGTAGATAGTGTCTATAGCTTCTGTGGGTTAAGTCCAGGCATGGCTTAGCTGGGTTCTCTGCCTCAGGGTCCACAAGACTAAAATCAAGATGTTGTCTGGGGCCATGGTCTCATCAAAAGCTTAACTGGGGAAGTATCCGCTTCCAAGCTCTTCAAGTTGTTGGTAGCATTCATTTCCTGATGGCTGCAGGACCGAGGGCCTCATTCTCTCACTATTGGTAGGGCAGAGACTCCTCTCAGCTCCTAGAGACCATCTGGAGCTCCCTGCTATGTATGAGAGCTTCCCCAACATAGCCACCCACTTCTTCAAATTTATGCAACATTACTACAGAACCACAGAACTATAATCACAAAAGACCCTGTCACCTTTGCTACATTCTACTGATTAGGATCAAGTCACAGGTCCTGACCAGACTCAAGAGAACACCAGGGAGTGAGGCTCCTAGAAGCCACAGTTGAGTCTGTCTCCCACAATTAGATCAGAAAATACCAAGCTCACGCTCATATCCAAGTGGTATTTATTTGTTCATATAACATAAAAGTTCGCACATGCATAAATTTGCCTGGAAAGTGCTAATATGCGTATGTTTAATTTAATATGAGCATCCGAGTGAAAGAGCTCCTCTGAAGGGCCCGACAGCGAGACCACCTCTGACCCGCCACCAGCCCCAAGTGCAGGAATATTCCTGTCACTTAGATGGGGCTGTGAGTGCTCTTCAGGGAGAGATGACAGAGGAAACCTTGTTTCAAGACCGCCATAAAATAGACAAAACAACAAAAATCCATTTGCATAAACCCTACAGACACTTAACTATTTTAAGTTTTAACTAATTTTCCTCTGGGTGTACACCCAAACTATTTATTGCTGGCCATCTACCACATTTTCCAACACCTGTTTCAATTGTCTTGATTATCTGTTCAAATAACATACATTTTAATAACTTTTTCTATGAGCTAAGCAGTGACAGTTTTATCAGCGTATCCCCCCCCCCCAGCAATTCTTGGAATTCATGGGCTGAGATCTGAGGAGCACTACAGATAGTGCTGGGAACAGACGCAGGGAATGTTTTATTAAGATGAACAGCAACATTAAGTTATTTCCTATATTGAGAGTGTTTGGCTACGGCGATCCATGAGGGCAATTTGGGGGCTTTAAAGATGAGTTACAACTAATTAAGCATAGACTCAGCCATGTTAGCATATGGCCAGCTTGATAATAGATATTTAATAAGTCTCATTTAATCTTCAAAATAACCTTGCAAGTCACAGTACTACCCTTACTTTATGTATAAGGAAACCACTGTTTAGAAGTTAGGTAACTAGCTAGCCCCAATGAAGCAGACAATAAGTAGAAATGTTCTGACTTCATATCTAGTGTTAGTTCCACTTTAGAATACCTACCTAGTATTCTCATGTTAAGTTAATTTAATTTCTTATGTCTGACAATATCTAAGCTGATATGCTCCCAAAATCTTATACATTGATTTGAAGTCGATTTGAAGAGTATGTATGCTTCACAAATATTTTTTAAATACCCCAGCGATAAGGAAAGCAATGTATAAATGTCCTTGGTTATCCAAATCTTCCATGCCAGTGGTCTGCAGAAAGGAAGGATCTCAAGTTGAGCTTTTGGCTACTAGGATCCACAGATTCCTTGGGGACTGAAAGAGCCGATGTGAGGAGCCCCCTGGAGAGGCCGTGGAGCTCTCTGGACAGGAAGAGCGTTGCAGCAATTGCGGAGTGACCAGGCCTCTATTTGCCCTGTACGCATATATGGAAGCTCAGATTTCAAAAAAGAGGTCTGTTAAATTCACTTAAGAAAGGATGAATTATTCAATCAACAAATCTTTGGACATTATTCATTTTGAAAACATATATTCAAAAGATATCTATACTTTATACCAAAAAAATTCTTATCACATTAGTATAATTGCAAAAGGATTAAAAACATTATATACCTGTATTGGGAAAAGGCTTTCTTAGTTTATCATCTATGTAGACACACACACACATGACAACTATAGAGATAGTTTACTGTTCTTGCCAGCATCCATTCCCTCCATTTTTTCAGTAAGATAGAGCTGCTGATGCTTTCAGGAACCATTCCTTCCCGTAGCTCAGCCCTTGTAACTCACCACTGCTACTCTTCACAGACAAGCCCTGGCCCATCACAGCCACATCCGTCAGGCCACTTCACATACATGGGGATGTGACCCAAGCCAGGCCAGGCCTAAGGGCTCTGCTAGAATTTTCAAGAAAAAGGCTCTTTCTCTTCAGGGTCTTGGGAACTAAGGACTGGTACCAAGAAATCCATGGCAGGAGTGAAGAAGGAAAGGGAGAAAAGAAGAGTCAGAGGAACAGCAGAGAAGATGAGGAAGGAAATAAAAGATGAAAAAGAGAAAGAACATGAAGACGATGATCAAGAATCCCCCTTGCGCAACATAACATATCTTTGGAATATAATGTTTTAGCCTTGTGATGGTCTTTGAGCCCCCAAATAATTTCGAATTAGGGAATGGAAAGGAGTTAGCAATTTTCAAAGGCCGAATTTCTTTAAATGACTATACTGTCTCTCAGAATTAAGGCAGAAAAATGGTCTACTGATAGGAGTGAAAAAATACTTTCAATTAAGAGTATGTGTGCTGTCTGCTCTGTTGTTTAAGCTGCCTGGTTTGTGGTTAAGAAAACTTTTATTCCTCTTCATTATTCTCTATTGAAATTCATGGAGTTTAAAGAAACCTGAAGGATAATGAGGAGGACGTGATTTATTACTATTCAGAAAATTTTAATGATCAGAGAAACCAAGAGTTTATGTTAGCATAAAATACTTCATGTCACATTCTGTATTTACCAAAATGGATGCACAATTATGTCAACTAATTTATACTTAATCCATTGTTGGAATAATTTATTTATGAGAATTAACTTGAATAATATTGCCACCAGTGGGAAAACTGAGATGGGGTAAAGCATAAATAGCATCAGTAAATAATGATGTAAAATAAGTAAATAAAGAGGGTCCACGGTTCACTTTCAGAAGCAAGTTAGGGCTATTTGTGCTGACCTCACATGGAAGATAAGGACATGATCTGGCATGCTAATGTCACTGAAATGCTGATCTGGGTTTCAGGGAATGGCTTTATTTACACCAACCAACCACTGTTTTCCAGCCTGTTCTGTCCACAGTCATGTCCCTGCCTTTGGCTACTACCATATTTTGTCATGTATAATATGCTCCTGTGTAGAATGTGCAGCCATATTTTTGGCCCAAACTTTCAGGAAAAAATAATCCTTTGTTTTAATTTTTTTATTCAAATTTTTTATTTTTTTATATTTAGAAACAAAACCAATTATCATATTCCAGGGTATTCTTTTGCACATGGATATGTTATTGCTTTCTAGAGTTACACTTTTAATGCATACACATAAATAAGAGAATTGAAAACATTTATATAGATACAGAATAGTAATACCCATATAATTTGCATCCTTATTTTCACCTCAAAAATTTGGGCAAAAAAGTGTGCAGTATACACAGCAAAATATGAATATTTGTGGAAGAATCCCTAACACTCTGGTCACTTTCAGTTTTAAGAACAACTTTATTCAAGTAACTATTATGGATACTTATTCTCCACTCCTCCTGTACCCAGGTGGAAGAATGTCCATTGGAAAAAGCTCTCGCCTAATTTTTCTAATTCTTCTCGCCTAACTCACCTAATTGTCTCCCTCACTATGTCCTGACCCTTAGCAGTTGTCCAACACTGCCTGTGACTGGGTAGACAAGTTAATTCTGGGATGTTTTTAGTTGAAATTTTTTTAAAAATCAGTAAAGGAGTATGCATTAGCTTGCTAGGGCTTCCATAACAAGGTACTGTAAACTGGGCAGCTTAAACAACAGAACTGTATGGTCTCACAGTTGTAGAGTCCAGAATTTTGAGATTAAGGTGTTGTCAGGGTTGGTTCCTTCTGAGGATCATGGGCAAGAAATATGTTCCTTGCTTCTCTCCCAGATTTTTGGTTTGCTGGCAACATTTGGTGTTCCTTGACTTCTCCATCTCCTCAATCTCTGCCCTCACTGTCACCTGGAATTCTCCTTGTGTGTGAGTCTGTCTATGTTCAAATGTCCCCTTTCCGTAAAGACACCAGTCATATTGGATTAGGGCCCCACCCTAATCTAGCATGACCACATCTTCATTAATTACACCTGTAATAACCCTGTTTCCAAGTAAGGTCACAGTCTATGGTACTGAGATTTAAGTCTTTACATAATTCAATCCATAACAGAGTCCAGAGTCCAAAAGTAGATTTAAGGTGACAGAAGAAAGAATCAGAAAACTTGCACACAGGTCAACAGAGATCATAAAATCTGGAAAATAGAAAGAACAGAACCTCAGAGCAATGTGGGCATCATTAAGCACACAAATAAATGCATAATAAAGCAAAAGAAGGAGAGATAAAATATATTCAAAGAAATAATACCTGAAATTAATTGGGGTTGGAGGGTCGGGCATGGAGACCAAGAAAGTAGATGAGAGGTAGAAGATAGGAGGGGTTGAAAATGGCTAAAAATGTTTTATAGCAGAAATATCTGTTCAATTTTAATTTCTATGGTGGCTTGTGCTTTGTTATCCCACCACATTACCAACTCTTCAGCATAATTCTACTACACACAATGAATATATGTTGTTAGTTTTAGGAAAATTAAGGAAAAGAACCACTGTTAGGGAAGACAAAGCATTGGACACAAGTAGTCAAATGGAGAAAGACGGAGAAATCAAAGCCAGTTGACTAAGCCATAAACTGAAAAACTGCAAGAAACGTTGGGTTTCACACCACACTTAAGTTAGAGTTTCAACCAGTTCTAACTCAATCTTCGGAGGCAAGGAAGAAATAACCAGACTGCAATTTGTATTATAAGTATAATTACAAGTTGCAAAATGGAGAACATAATTACTGTACAAATGATACTAAAAGCTTTATGGAAAAAGGACTTGGGCTTAGCTGCTTTTTCATAAGATACCACATGTCTTCAAAAAATGTCTAAACAAGGAGTTGCAGAGTTATGGATTCACATTGCTTTTTTTTTTCCTGCTTCAGATAAATGTGTGCGTTCTTTTTCTTTTAGGGAGATTGAGTTCACATTCATTTTTGCATACCTGGGGGAATAGAAGTAAGTCAAGCTTACACTGTGATTTCTGCTGTAAGATCATTTCCCATCTTTCAATGTGAACCTTCACACCAATGGGAAAGGATTCCAAACTGTCTGGCTGCAGGCTCACATCGCAGTCCCTCAAAATCTCAGATATACCCCAACAGTGAGCCACTCCAGAAGGGACCCACCCTTCCCACCATTGCAGATCTCTTCAAGAATTGTGTCCTCATTTTTTTCAAAGTAAACCTTTTTACAAAAAAGATAAATTCTCATTAATAAAGATTCTGTAAACCTTAGATCTGAGAAAATCTGTGAACAGTAAATAAATATATGTGAATGAAGAGTGAGGTGAGCTAATAGAAAAGTCTTTGGGGAGAATTCATCATCGTTTTTATTATTGAGGTGTAATTGACAAATCAGGGTTTTTATATTTTAACCACAAATATAAAATTCCAGCTTCCATATTTTCCTTTCTAACACTATAAGAATAGCTTTGGTCTTGAATTAAAAATACTAACTATAATATCATTCTCTCCTTGGAGTAGAATTTTTTCATGAGTTAACACGCAACCTCTGGCTGTAACTTAGCAAAGCGAAAGTGCTGCAGAGAAATGAGCAGCATAGCTCCCCAGCCCTGAGTCAATCTGAAGGCCAAGGAGCAACTGATAACGTGTTTCTCTCCAATCAGACTGCAGGGCCAGCTGATAGAGACTAAGATGGATGCAGGGGACAGTGGACAGAATCCCCGGCACCTAGATTAACATAAACTTGCAGCCAGGCATGCTACACCACTCACTGTCCCTCACATTGACCCTGGCCGAGTTGACTATTTTAAGCCTAAATTTCTTCTCATATGTAAAAGGGAGATAGTATTTTTAGCTTACAAGGCTGTTCTGGGAAATAAATGAGGTACTGTGAGTAAAATGTAGCTAATTTGGCAAATACTGTTTTTTTCTCTCCTACTGGCCAAATTACAGAGTAGGTCTAAAATAAAATCTTTATAAATAATGCTTGAAAATTATTTATCACTATTTGTTTTAAGAAGAGTATTTTTGTTGTGAATAAACATAACATGAGGAATTCATAACTATAATCAGAATGAAAGGAGCTTTGAGCTGAAAATAATCTTTGATGCTCAGATAAAGAAGAGTAAAGGGAACCTTCATGTCACCTAGAAACATCACACCCAATATAACCTTCTGAGAAATTATTAATTTAAGTCAGTAAACATAAAGTTATCAGGAGAGAGAAAGTGCCACAGAGCACCGTGACTGCTTCATAGACCATAAAGTGGTCTCCACCCTCCTGCAAGGCAGTATCTGCTTGTTGGTTTCTTCACGTATGCAAATGAACAGGAGGCAGAGAGCGGGGGTTGTAATGTTATTCTCATTCTAATTGGCACTTTTTAATTTTCTGCAAAATACAAATGATTTCATTAACCAATACTCAAGCAAATGTCTAACTGATGCTTTTGGCAAGCCTACAGGATTTATCTAGGATGATACGTATATTGTCTGTTTATAGGAAGCTGTTTATAGGAAGTCCCATAGAGCTGATACTGGGTAACTGGCTAACTGGGGGAACACCGAAACTCATGGGACTTACAAGGCTGTTGGAAGCTATCGTTTCCCTGTGTTCCTAAGGAGTGAACATCCACTGTTTGCTGTGTGAAGGAAGAGGCAGGATATCATAGATGGCAAATGGTACCTTCTGGGAAAAGGCAAGTGCATTACAGGATCCACTCCTGCTAATTAAATGGCATTGGGCAAGTTACCCGGACTCTCTAAACCTTGTGTTCTTCATCTGTAAAATGCTAGATGCCAACAATAATAGCCACATTATAGGATATTTATGAGGGTTAGTTAATTCAGGGAAGAACTTTCTCAAACTATAATATTCAGGCGAGTCAGTAGAAATCTTGGTAAAATATAGATTCTGATCGAGGAGGTAGGACGTGAAACGAAGGATTTCTTGGTTACACAACTCTCACAGGCTCCCAAGTACTTCGATGCTGCTGGTCGTCAGGCCATCTTTTCAACAGAAGTTCTCTCAGGCCCATCACATTGTAAATATTCAGTAAGTATTAGCTTTATTACCATAATTATGATTAATGAAAGCACCAAATCAAAGACCTCTACATGCCACCATTTCTTTCAGCTGTGAAATGCCTCCATAACTCTCTACAGTGTTTTTAAAAAAAAATTGCATGCAGTAAGGTTAAAAGGCATTGAAGTAGTAGGTTGAGTAATAGCCACCCAAAGACATCAGGTACAATCAGGACTGGATACACAGATACCTGGAAACCGTACATGTTATTTTGTATGGATAAAAGGTTATTAAGTTTAGAATTCTGAAATGAGGAGGTTATCCTGCATTATGTGGGTGGGCCCTACATGCTATTATAAGTGTCCTTGTAAGAGAAGACGGTCAGAGGTTAGACAGAAGAGAAAGTGATGTAAAGAAAGAAGCAGAGGCTGCAGTTAGGTGACCAGCAGCCAATGCCAGCAGCTGCCAGAAGCTGGAAGATAAAGAAGAACCCTCTCGCACAACTTGCAGAGAGGACACAGTCCCGCTGGTACCTTGATTTTGGACCTCTGGCCTCCAGAACTGTGAGAGAATATATTTCCAATATTTTAAGTCACCGAGTTTGTGATCATTTGTTACAGCGCTCATAAAAAATAAATACAATTGGTTTAAGTAAAATATATGTATACAAGCTCAGTGTTAATGTGATGAAAGCTAGGCATTTTACAAAGTAAATTATTTTCTTTTTGCTTAGAACAAAAGGCTCTGATCTGCAAGAGAAACATAAAGAGACTTGCGGCACATTAACAATGAGGTTCTATTTTAGTAAATTAGAAAAATCCTATGTTCTGCTTCCACTAATACAGAGTAACTTTCAAGGAAAGATAAAGGGCCCCCATTCTAAATGTGAGAAAATGCCAGAAAGACTGTGAAATTATAACTTTTATTAGAGATCTGGAATTGAAGAGACCTTTGTTATGCCGCGCTGACATAGATTATCCTCTTATCTTTCAGGAAACACTCCCAGAGTTTTCACCAAAGCACTTTTGTAACATACGGGGTGGTTGACCTTACACAGAGGGTGTCTCAGATGCTTTGTGCCCTGCAGACCCTGGAAGAGGCCAGGAGTCCACTGTGTCCAGCCTTTTAGCTCTGAAAGTACTGATTTTATCAGAAAGTATCCTGCCTGTTGGAAAAGATAAATGGGTTATCCATTTATTTTTTTATAATTAACCACATACTAAATGAGTTTTAAAGAAAAAGCTGACAACCCAGAATTCTATACCCAACAAAAAATTTAGGCAAACTCAAAGCTTTCTGGATGACAAAAGCTGGGAAACGCCAGCAGAAAGGTTCTGCGAGAAATGTTCAGAGAGCTTCAAAAAGGAAGACAGCACAACAGCAGATGCGAACTTTGTTTTACATTAAAAAAAGAAGATAGGAGAAAATGGAAAAAGTTAAAGCCATTTCTCTCATGTTCATCACTCTAAAAATGAACTGATGAAGGCAAAGATAGTTGCAATGTGTTACGTAGCTTATAGCTCATGTAAAAGTAAAGTGTGTAGCATCCGTGGCAGAAAGGATGAGAGGGAGGGATTATAGGTTCTTATACATGAAGTGATATAATTTGAAAGCAGAGTGTGATAAGCAAAAAGGCATATTGTAAATTCTTATAAAAGGACAATTGCACTAGCACATTAAAAAATAACACTGGCCCTGGCTGATGTGGCTGAGTGGACTGAGCACTGGCCTGCAAACCAAAGGGTCGTTGGTTCAATTCCCAGTTGGGGTACATGCCTGGGTTGTGGACCAGGTCCCCAGTAGGGGGTCTGGGAGAGGCAACCACACATTGACATTTCTCTCCCTCTCCTTCTCCCTCCTTTCCCCTCTAAAAATAAATAAATATATATATTTATTATATATATATATAAATAGCATGGGAGACACTATTCAAGACTACTACAATAGGGAAAGAGATTGAATTCAACTCTGCTGAAGCAAAAGGCAGGGGGATTGTTAAATGCTGGGGTAAAGTGAGAAAGTAGTGGAGGACATCAGCAAGGAGATTTGTCAATGTGAATAAGCCATCTCCGTCTGCTAATCGTAGCTTATCGAAGATAGGCTCCTACCCTCCCACAGAGACTGAGAGAAAGGGACCCCGTCTTTCTCGATGATTTCATTTCAGTGGAATGGCTCCCAGGTCCTTGAGAAAGAATGACAACTCAAAGCAGCAGAGGACAGATTTACAATTACAAGTTTTCTGAAGTAAATGCTCTAAGAAAAGAGAAGTCACAGCCCTACAGTCAGGAAGAAGCCTGTCAAAAGTCCAGTCAGGCTGAGGGGCTGTAGGCCATCTTGGTCACCATAGGACATGCATCAACAGAAGGGAAAAGGAATGAGCTGTAACTCATTAGCCAATATTGGAGATAAAAATGGGACCATAAACAATACTCAATCCAAAGCAGGCAGAAAAAGAGGGAAAAAAAGGAATGAAGAACAGATGGAACAAGTAGAAAAGTAGTAAGATGCAAGATTTAAATCAAACCATACCAATAATTACATGAAATATAAATGGTCAGTACATCCCAATTAAAAGACACAGGTTCCCTGATTACATTAAAAAGCAATAGTAAATTATGTAAAAAACCCACTCTAAATATAAAGGCATACAGAGGTTTACAAGGTAGAAAAGTAAAGGAAGGAAAACAATCAAAAGAAATCTCCAGTGGCTATATTAATATCAAAGAAAGAGACACTGAAAGAAAAAAAATTACCAAGGATGAATAAGGAGGCCACTTCACCATGAAGGCATTATGTCCCTAAATGTAAATGCAGCTAAAAACAGATCTTCGGAACCCTTGAACAGTCACTGTACAGGTTCTTGGCAGCATCATTACTGCCATCAGGGAGCTTGCTGGAAATGCAGAGCCTTGGGCCCTACTGATCGTAGCCTGCATTTGTAACAAGATCCCATGTGCTTCAAGTGAATATTAAAATTTAGGAACACTGATCAAGTGCACTGTGCCCCGTTTCCAGTAAAGAACAAGCACTTGGCGGCTTCCGGCCAAGATGGAGGCGTAGGTGGAAGCACTGTGCCTCCTCTCACAATCAAGACTAAGGACAACAAATATTTATAAACAATAACACAACCAGAACACAGAAAATTGAAATGCGGAAGTCCATGGCCATTCAACCCAACTGGTAAGAGGGGCGGAGGCGGCAGGCGGCGGAGAGAGAAATCGGCAGGAAAACGAGGTGGCTGCCAGGCTCGGCAGCGCCAGGCAGCCCTAGGTGGCGTGGAGCTTGCAGACCCCAGACACAGGGAGGAGACGGGAG
>PVKM010048835.1:0-11096 GCA_004027735.1 Carollia perspicillata
TTTCCTGAGATATGGTACCCCAAATTAGGACAGGGGGAGAAGAAAGCACCGTGGGCGTCTGTGGGTATCCAAAAGGACTTTGATATTTTAATGAAGACATTAGGTCACTACTTTAAGTCTGTATAGAATTAAATACACATTTCCTTTCCTTTTCATGAATCTCTGGCATTGAGAGACGTCTTTCCTAAGACATAACAAACCTGGTGGGGGGAGGGGTCCTTTCGATAATAGTATATCGTGACATCCTGGTCTGTTTGGAAACAGTTTCATTTCTTATTTTAAATTAAATCTAAAATGTCATGGATAAGAGGGTTTAGTCTATTTCTCAGTATCCGCCCTTTCATTTACTCTCATCGCTGGACTGTTACTTCCTTCGGAGCAATGTTTTTCAGTGGCTTTGAAGTTTAGGAACTTTTCATTTCACATTTGTAGCCATCATGCATCATACCAAATAAGGGCTGTTTTTACTGCACATTCACTAGTTGAAATTGGGGGAGACATTTACATGTTCTTCTGTGGACAATATTATTAATTCAAAACAATCCACTACTCTCATTAGCTTCAAACTTTACATGCATCTAACAGGCTTGCCCCATGGCAGCCTCTCCAGAAACATTTGCTAACACGATACAGTTATATTTCCGTGCATGTCTATGCACTCATATTTCAGGTTAGGACTGTGCTTCTCTTTTTGGCCACCGTGAGCACATGACCTTCATGTGCCTCTCCTGGAGACATGGTTGTGCCCAGGGAGGTGTTATTGTTTGTCACAGAAGAAACACAGAGAAAAGTTCCTGTGAATAGACAACCATTGATGTTGCAAAAGAGGTTCTGGCAGCCAAAGTTAGCTCAGCAAGTCAAGCTATTGTCTGAAGAGAAGATGGCCTCAAGTCTTTCATCAGTAACCCCCTCTCCCAGTCATTATGAGCAACCCTGATAGAGCCTCAGGTCAGGTCCCCAGGAGGCATGGGTGGTGAGCTCATCCCCCAGGTCCAGGAAGACTCCTCCCAGATTCCTCTCTCAGATCTTTGGCCCAGAGTAGAAATCTTAAACCTTAAGTGAAAGGGACCACAGAGAAAGAGGAAACCCCTCCTTTCCCCTGGCAACTCTGTGATGAGGCTGCTCCAGGCCACCACTCACTTGGCACTGCCCCCTACCAAATTGAAGGGATGCCTCTGTCTGAGAGCCCCTGAACCTTCTTCAGGGTGTGGACAGGGCCCCAAGTCAAAAAGCTCCCTGGGGAGCTGGAGGGAGGGAGTGCTGGTGCAGGAAAAGCCAGGAGTGGAGGGCAGACTGCTGCCCCTGCCAGGCCCAGTGTTTAGCAGCAGCCCATGGAGGGTCCCCCACAGAAGCATGGCAATGGAAACGTGCGCTAGGCTCGGCTCTTATGAGAGACAGGCAGACCTGGTCAGGAGTTGCAAAGCCCAGGGCTGAAATGCAGCAGGCTGAACAAGTACAGCGACCAAGAGTTGAGCTGGGACCAGAGTTCAGGGCTCCTCATGCTCCCTGAGGACAACAATTCATCCACCACCCCCAAGTTAACCAGGTCTGGTGGAAGAAAAGCAGGTGGGCTGGCTCCTCAGGGCCTGAGCTTTGCAGTGAAGGGGTTGTTGGTGCATCAAATCAGTCTGACCTCAAAACATTATTGACTATTTAGTTGCCCAGGCTCCTGCCAATCAGCAGTTGGGGTCCGGGAGAAAAAAAACAACAAAATACAGTCATTATATCTTTGACACATTTGATTGAATCGTGCATCAGATTATGCTCCTCTGATCCCTGATGCGTGTGGTATGTGCATCTTTGTCTGTAAACCTCTTTCACGTTGCTTTCCAAATCTATACTTGCTCTCTCTTTTGGAATATGAAAGGCATAACTGACATTTTCTTCTGTCTCCACCCCTTGTTTGTTAGAAGCTACTAACATGGATTTAGGGGAAACTATTTTGCAGACACAGTTCTCTGTGCCAGAATTAAATGAAAGCAATATTAAAAATGCCTTTGAACATGTTCCACAAATTCAAAAGAATATTTATAACTGTGCTCAGAAACACACACTACTCAGGCCTCTCCGTGATTCATTTGGTGAAAATGGACCTTTAGGAGCTGAGCGCCTCCACACATGCCCTGCACACCACCTGCCACCTCTGCCAGGGCCCTACAGGAGGCTGATGTCCCACCTCCCAAGAAGGACTCCAGCCAAACTGAGTTTTGGACAATTAGTGTGAGCAATCTGCTCTGTGTACTTATGGTCTTATCCTTAATGAAATCAAGGAATATTGAAGTTAAATATCTATACTATAAACTGTGAAAAGTAACCCCCTCCCCACCCCCCATCATTCTCTTTCTCTCTGAGAGAAGTAACACTGCGTTGGGCATATTTTCACACTGATGCAACAGGCACTCACAGAATATAAAATCAGGCAGACAAGCAGCTGAATTGTTTTCCGCAGACGTGGTATTCGTTATTTCAGGCCACACAAACACTGGTTTCTGGAAAGAATGGCATGTTTTATATCAAGCTTCTCACAGCAAACAAGCATGTTAAAGCGTACTGGACACGAGGAAATGATATGTCATCTACATCTTCAGTGCCACCACCCACATGCAGACACTCATCCATGCACACACAAACTGTAAAGCGTTCACAGATTATGTAGAAATCAGATGTCTATGAGAATCTCATTTATATTCATTAAGCATGGGCTGATGTGTTTTTCTAAATTTGCTTACATTCTGAATTTGGGTATTTTGTTTTTACATTTTCTCCACCTCATTCTCTTGCTCACTTTCTGCAGCCACAAGGAGGAGACACTGCTGGCCCCTTGTCATTAAGGTGGACAGATGACAATATCCTTGGCATGTACCTCATCTGTTTGGTCATTGCCCCCTTGAACTGGAGTCCTGGTGATTCTAGCAGTCAAGGGAAGCCCACCACCCTTCCCTAAACCTGTGTGGATGTCGCTTTCCAATGAACAACACACTTGAATTTGGTTTTGGATCACAGTAATATAGAGAGAGTGAATATTTAAATATTTGAATATAGGCTATGTGATGCTTCTGCTCTGTGTTATAAACATGATATATAACATTCTGCATTTACGAAAGGCAAAATTTTTCTTTAGCTATAAAACATTTCACAATTTCAGAATGTGTAAGAGAACTATTGTAAAGAGAATTATTATTATTTTCCCTTCTCTTTTATTTATTTCACATGTCCTAATGCTCAAAAGAATGATGTTAATATACCTAATATTTTCTCATGTACAAAGCAAGGGAAGACACAACAAGTGTTACTGTTTTGTGATTGATGTTGGCATATTATCATTAACTGAGTGACTTTGTGATCTCTTAAATTGTATAACATTATGCCTATTTAATTATAATACAGAACAGTCTCACATATGACTTCAAAGAATAGTTCTTTGACATTGAATTAATAAAACTACAAACTGGTACATAACATGAATTCATGGAGTCACAAAATTTTCAGGAAATGTTAATGTTTTAATGAATAAAAAACAGCAACATTAGTCATTTTTGACATTTGAAAATTATATGCTTTCAACCCTATTTTAGAGTGTGTATTCTATAAATGCTAAATAAACCATCAGGAAGAAAAACCTCATACTGTTAAAAGTGGTTCAGATAGCTGTTACATCATTTTTGACTTTATAGCAAAAACTTTGGCTCTCCAAAGCAATTTGAAAATAAATTTGTAAAATATGATTTTGTTCTGTATAATATCTGCAAAACCAACATGATAACCATCCACAAACCTTAAAAAGCAAACCATGATTTAGGTCATCATACTGGCTGCCAGGATTAAAGACTGGATTCATGTAACTGGTAATTTCATGTCGTCCATGTCCTACATCTAAAGGGAATGTATCTCACTAAACCAAAAGGAAAAAATGGAACATGAATAACAAAGTTTTCCTTCTACATGTGACCTCCATTAATGGGGAAGTCTCTCAATTTCTGCAGTAATTGTCCAACAACACCTAGATTCTTCCATGAGAACCTAATGCCCTCAGGAGGCTGACTCTGGTTTCTAAGTGGCTGACCATCCACTGGAATCTAAGTTCTCAGGACCAGGGCTCTGCTGGTCTTATTTATATAGTCCACAGTGCCTAGGCCAGTTCCTTACACATAGAAGCCACTCAATAAAGTATTTTCTGATTGAGTCCATGGAATAGCAAGAAGGACCAAAAAAGTAGTGAAAAGAAAAGAGCCTACACTCACCACTTAGTGTTGGTGACACTCTTTGTAGAGAAAATTGAAAGGTATTCCTCGGCTTCTAAACTGCTCCCACACTCTTGGTTGACATCAAAGGTATTTGGGACTAGGGGAAGCCATAAATCAAATGAATATTGGAAGAGGGGATTGAAGTCTAGATAAATAGACCTAAAGAGGTTACCTTTTGAGCTGTAAATGAGTTCTCTCCTCTGGGCCTGGATCCAGGGATAGTGAGCCATGTTGGGAAGGGCAGCACTGATATCTGGCAAAAGATCTTGAGCAGCCAAAAGGTAGCACCAAGGTTATGGGAGGATGTCAGAGGAGTAGGTAGTCACAATTCTATATTAGAGGCAACTGTAGTACAGAGAGCTGGACATCAATGCTGGGGAAGAGGTGAACAGGGATGGCCCAGGAGCAGGTAGAAAAACAGCAGCTTCCCGGCAGTCAACCCAGGCTCACCACAGACCTAGGTCAGAGAAACTTCATCTGCTTTTAGGATAAGATTACTGGATTTCTAGATGAGAAACATAACACAGACAATAGCTGAGTGCAGATGTCAGGAAAGCAGTTGCAAATATCATGGTCTTTCCTTCTGGACATGAGGGAGAAGCACAGTCGGCACACTAAAGCAATTTAGATCCCTCACTAGTTCAAAGTCAGTTCCCCAAGGATGTGGCTCACTGGCTCCAGGCCAAGGCAGAAATTGCCGTCACTTGGATGTGGGCATTGAGGTCAAGCTGCCCAATATTTTTGCATGACATATAGCTTGAAGTAATAATAATTTCCCTGGATGATAGAACTAGCATCCAAAACATCTTCTCAGCTTTGACAATGAGCTGAATATGAGACAATGGCATTTGCCAAGAAGAGATGAAGTCCCATAGTCCCAATGGCCTACAGGATGGTAGTCCTCAGGTCACATTTCCACTCTGGGAGAGGGCCCCTCCCAGGGGTTCATTGCTGAGGAAGTGCTGAGTCCTCCACATGCTCCATTAACAAAATAGATGCTAAAGCAAGGCCCTTGCACTGGTCAGATCATAGCTAGAAGGGCGTGCTTGCTTCTGCATTCTGAATTTAAAAGGGACAAAGATTAATTACGTCCAGAGGGAAAAGAATTAGAAAAAATAACTCAAAACAAGTCATATTAAAGAAACTAGGTCTCTGCAGTTTAAGAGAAGAAAACAGCTGATAAAGCTCTGAAAAAACAAGAAATGACCCTCAATATTTGAAAGTATTTTGTGTCGAAAAATAAATTAGCCTAATTCTCTGCAGCTCCAAGAATTAGAATTGGAGGCAATGAATGAAAGCTACAGAGAGAAGCCATGGACAGGTAGCTAAATTGGTTAGAGCATTATCCCAATACACCAAGGTTGCTGGTTTGATTTCCCAGTGAGGGTACCTACAAGAATCAACCAATGAATGTATAAATGGGTGGAGAAACCAATCTCTCTCTCTCTCTCTCAGTCAATACATAAAAATGTACAGAGAAAAAGAGAAAGCTACAGAGAGGAATTTTGGCCTAGATAGGGGGAAAATTTTTAAAGGCTAACATTATAAAGTGACATTTTTAGAAGTCAGGAGATTTTGGCATTATTTGGAAATGTTTGGGAAGTGACTGAGGACACCTTAATGCATTGTTGTTGAAAAGCATTTGATGGTTGGCTCCATACTTGATCCAGCTCTTCACTTTCCAATATGGCACAACATATGGCCATTAGATATGTGAAACATGTCAGCCCA
The DNA here is from genome assembly GCA_004027735.1 of Carollia perspicillata. NCBI lineage: Eukaryota > Metazoa > Chordata > Mammalia > Chiroptera > Phyllostomidae > Carollia > Carollia perspicillata. The sequence goes on from PVKM010048835.1 coordinate 5,976, forward strand.
AATTGAGATATACCTGAAGTGTAAAATATTTACCAAATTACAAAGACTTAGGACAAACACAAAACCATCTAAAATATCTCATTGGTATCATTTTTACAACAATTACTTGTTTTATGGTTATGTTACCCATATTAGATTGTATAAAGTCTACTAAAATAATTTCACCATTTACATTTTTTACATTTTTAAATGGTGCTACTAAAATGTTTAAAATTACATATGTGGCTTACATTGTATTTTTATTCAATTGCATTGGTTTAGACCTTAATTACTCAGACTTTGTTTCTTGCATTACCAGCAACCTCACCTGGGAGCTTGTGAGAAATGAGGTACATCTACCCTACCCAGGATCCACGAACCAGAGCCTGCATTTTAATGTGGCTTAAGAAATACTAGTCAAGGTTATAATTGCTCTCAAAGATTTCTAAAAGCAGAGAGACTTATTATTTAAAGGAAACCTAGGAAGAAGAATGCTATAAAAATGAGTATGAGGATGCTGTCTATTTGATGGGGTTATTGCTTTTTTTTCACCTTTATATGCCTTTACCACAGTCCTGTTCTCTGAAGTAAGGCATAGCTTGGTAACCACTGGTCTGTATCATTTTTAAGTCATTGAGATATTCAAAATCTATAAATTCCAAGTGTTTGATAATTCACACTCTCACTCAAGTTTATTAAAAACAGAATTGCAACAACCTATTCATGAGTGTGGATATGAATCCATGGTCTAATCATGACCCTGTACAGTTCATTAGCTATCAAATTTGTTAAATCATCAGAATCATTAAGTAATGCAATTTTTAAAACACAGATCCTATTGAATCAGAATTGCCAATGGTAGTAAGTTAACAGTCTCTTTGTTTAAGTGCTCTTTAGGTTAATTTAATAGGGGATTCCCCTACAATCTTCACAAGAACTATACCACCTCTCTCGATATTTTTGACTAGTTATTATTTCAATAAATGTTTTGACTCTCTAGCTTTAGATATAACATGAAGCATTTTTACTTTATATTACTAATTCTATATTTCTAAAAAATGTAGAGTATTAAATACCACCTGATGCTGGTGATTTAAGATAATAGAATGCGGGTCAGTGGATGGAAAATTACTAGGAAGATCCATCTCAAGTTTTTCTTAGAAGAAACCTGACTTAGGCAGATCCTTGTGACCACTGGGCTGTGCAGGCCTGAAAAGGACAGGGTCAAGGTGGAGAAGTGGTGGGGAAGAGGGGTCAGGGAGCCTGACTGAAGCTGGTCAGGAAGAGAGTCTGCCGGCCAATAGCCGTTGTGGAATCCAACGTCATTGTAGACAGAGAGACCCAGATGAGATATTTTAAGGATGTAAAAAAAACCTTATTTGTTTTGATAGCTCAATGAGTTCTTTGGAAACTAGAAATTTGGAAAGGGTTTCCAAGGTAAAAGTACTGTGAATCAATAGTATTGTAGTAACGACATGAACTGTTGGATGGGTACTAGATGTATTCGGGTGATCACTTCATAAGTTATATAAATGTCCAATAACTATGTTGTACACCTGAAACTAATATAATTTTGTATACCAACTATAATTGAAAAATAATTTTTTTTATTTTTAAAAAATTTTATTGGGGTGACATTGGTTAATAAAATTATATAGGTTTCAGGTGTACAATTCTGTAACACATCATCTGTATATTACAATGTGTGTTCATCACCCCAAGTCAAGTTTCCTTCCATCACCATTTATCCTCCTTTACCCTGTTGTTCTCCACCTACCCGTTTTCCCTCTGATAATCATTATTTATACTATTGTCTGTATGTATGAAGGTTTTTCTTTTTGCTTAATCCCTTCACCCTTTTCACTCAGTCCCCCAACCCCTCTCCCCTCTGATAGCTGTGAGTCTGTTCTCTGTATCTTTGAATTTAAAAACCAGAAATACTGAGTCAAATTAGTGCTGGCAAGGACAAACAATGAAACAAAATAAATGCCCTCTTGTTACCCTTCATCTCTAGGCAAATGTCCCTTAGCACAAACAGTAAATTCCATCTTTACCCACCACCTCTGGGTGAACATACAGCCAATGGGGAGACAGCCAAGGCATGCCTCTGCTCCCTTGTCCTGCCTGCCTGCAACGGCAGCTCCCAGGGCACCGGCGTTCTGCATCAGACTCGAGGAGCATACCCTATACCTTTATTGCCTCTCCCTGGAGGACCACAAACTGCGTTAGTCTGAATTACCAAATCAAAACTTTATGTGCAGCAGTTTCCCCATGCGGCTTTAGCATTTTTATGTCATAATGCCTCCATCACCTCCCCCCCACCACATGCTCCACACCTATTACGTTATTGAAAAATTCTCAACAGATGTCATCTGAAGATGAATGGGGCTGGCCCGTGGGCATCTCAACTGGAATCTGAATATTGCTCAGCTCAACTAAAAATGTCAGGGAAAGAAGAGTCAGCTCAAAAGATGCCAGATGTGCCAGTAATGGTTGTTTTCCACAGGCCGTCAGTGTGTGCAATCTTTGCTTCTAGAAGGTGCAGGTTTCCTCACCAGTGTTGGCAGGGCAGGATTAGGGCAGATGAATAGGTGGGAAACGAAGCTCAGAGCGGGGTTGATTTCAGAGTAGCAGATCAATCCTGACGATATCATAACCCTAAGGCTTATTCAGGCCTGGAATCGCCAGTTTACTTCTTATACAGGTGGGCGTTCCTCGAGTGCTGCGACAGAATGGGGTAAGATGAAGAGCCCTGCCTGCCCTCCTGGTTTTTACTGCAGCTGGAGAGCCAGGTAAGAAAACCTAAGTGCAGGGGGTAGGTAACATACATATCAGAAGAGTGACAGACTCAGACCAATGTGTCCTTGGCAGGTTTATCGCAGAGTTAACTGATGAGAGAAAATTGTACTTGGCAGTGGCCTAGAGCAAGAATGTTTTTAATTGAAGAGTTGTCTCCACTTTTGTTCGGGTTTATTAAGATATAATTGACATATAGCATTGTGTATGTTTGTATTATTGCAATATAGTATTGCAATTATACTATATTGCAATATAATTATCACCAGAGCATTAGCTAACATCTCCAATATATCACATAATTGCCATTTCTTTTTTGGTTGTGAGAATAGCAAAGATCTACTCTCTTAGCAAATCCTAAGTATGTAATGCATTATTATTAACTCTAGTCACCATGCTGTACATTAGGTCCCTGAAACTTATTCATCTTATAACAGGAAGTTTGTACCCCTTGACCAGTATTCCCACCCCAGTCCCCTGGTAAACAACATTCTAGTCGCTACCTCTTGTGTGTGACCTTGAATGAAGCCTAGCTTCTCCATACCTGTTTCTTTACCTGCAAAGTGGAATTGTTGGAAGAAATATTTATTCACTGTATGCCTCCGAAGGGTTATTATGCAAAGTTAAGTGTAAAATAATGCATCCAATGCCACGGAAGCATTATCTGACACCGACCTGAGTGTTCGCTTCTGTTGATGTTACTAAAGCAGGGTATGGCTTAGTAAGGCTGGGTTTATTCTTCTACTGTCCCATTTATTGACTCTCTGCTTACTTGATCAGTGGTTTCCCTTAACATTTCCTTCTTCTCCTAAAAGAGTCTGGATATCTCTTGTTAATTATCAAATGTTATTGTGGCATCTGTTGCCACCAAGTGTTATAAGAGAAACTTGTTGTTAGTTAGTTCACAGAAGTCTTCCTCTGTGTGCATAAGTAGAACATCTTCAATTAAGGAGAAATAGTTCTGGGGGTTCTAAATGAGAGAACAAGAATTTAGTTAGTGATTACACACAATGTAAAGGGCCCTTCTCCTGATGAAGTCACTCCAGGTTCCTTAGAGACACCAGAATTGCAGATAATGAACCAGTTGACTCACAGAGAGGGTCACATAACCTGAACTGTCAAAACCCCTGTCCATGGAAGATCATTCACGGGGAGGAAAAAGCATCACTGAGAGTATGAAATAGGCCAATGAGGAAATAAATTTTGATTCACAAAAACGTGCATAGAACCTTTCAAGAATGCCTACATTGAGTTTTAGTTAGGAAAGTTGACTTTTGTAAATCTTGCTCATTTTACTTTGGCCCAAACTTTGAAGATTTTTTTTTTATAAGTGAAACAGTGGTGGGATCAAGAATAGAAAACTGAGAGAGGCTGTGAGTGTGAAGCTTTTGCTTCTCAAGGACACATTGCCTTGGAAAAATGTATTTTCTACAGTAATTTCCAACATTGTGACATTTCCTTCTGTCCAGTGATTAAAGTCAGGTCCCCTTAATCTCAGCTTAAGTTTAATACACTTTAGAGCCACAGAGATATCCAGCTTTCTTTTTACGAATGAAAACGTTGAGGTCTAAATAAGATGAATAACTTTCCCAGTGTTAAATCCTATTGGAGTACCAATTTTTAGGTGGCCTTTCATCACAATATTTTTTTTTACTTTTTCTCCATTTACTGTAAGTGCATTTTGCCATATCCAGGTATTCCTCAAATTAACTGATTTACCCCATTGTTCGGGGAAGACTACTCCAGCCTCAGGGCACTCCCTCCATCCTCCTCTGAGCCCTGCAGAAAGCTCCGGGCCATTCCTCACCCTCCTGCTTGCTCCTCCTCCATTCCTAGTGAGAGCACCCGTTAGTTGCACTGGCTTCATCTTCCGAATTAAACCATTTTAAGTGGAAATAGTTCTGAAATCCCCCACTTTTCTAACCCCACTCCTCTAATTATCCTGCTGCCTCTCTTACGGTTATTTGGATAGGCCCTTCTTAATCTGTCTCCTCCCCAGACTGTTTATTTACCCTTTTGAAAGCTTCCACTTACTGGCCACTCTGGTCTTCCCATGGCTTTTGCCTGCACTGACCTCTTCTGCCCCTTCCTGTTTAGATAGGTTTCAGCTGCAGAGCCATAGCCATTCTTAATGACTCCACTCCTGCTAGACTCCCTACCACTTTACTGCATTGAAACTAACCGATCAGCCTTTCAATTAATAGTGTAACAGGACTGACTAGCCAATAGCAACTGCTTTTTGTTTTCTTTCTTTCTTTCTTTCTCTCTCTCTCTCTTTCTTTCTTTCTTTCTTTCTTTCTTTCTTTCTTTCTTTCTTTCTTTCTTTCTTTCTTTCTTTCTTTCTTT
>PVKM010048836.1:0-11102 GCA_004027735.1 Carollia perspicillata
CTTTCCTTGAGTCCACTACGCAATCTCAGCTCCGTGGAGCTGGCCCTCGGGAGGCGTTGCTGACAGGGACGGTCCGATGGGCACTTCGAGTTGCTTCTGTACTGTTGTGCCCGCAGTGTGGAGCCGTGCACACCCATTTGTTGCTTTGGGCGCCTGTGTTCGTGTGCACGTCCCGTGGTGGGAAGAGAGAAGGCCGGGCTCTTCCCGAGCACCTGCCCTGCGCCTGGCACTCCGCCAGGTACGGCACGACTTCTTCCCTACAGACCTGACAGTCTCCCGGCAGGGCGGGTGTTGCGTCTGTGTTGTGCAGACAAGTCTGAGTTGTGGGAATACCTACCCAAGGCCGTGCAGCTCAGAGGTGGTGGAGCGGAGGTGCTGCACCCACGCCCGTTCCACGGCGCTGCACGGCTGGGCGGGTCGTCTCTTCCTCCGCAGTGCCCGCCTGGCCCGGAGAAGCGGCCTCGGTTGCTTTCTTTGGTATCACTGGGTTCAGCTCTCCCCGATTTTCCCATTAACGTTGTGGCGGGCTGTGAGCAGCCGAGAGCGAATCGGGGGGTGTTATACCAAACTGGGCTGTGGTACCGATGGGCTGTGTCTGTCGGAAAGATCCCTCACTGAGGACCCACAGCCAGAAGGAGGCTCAGCAGAGTCCCTTTGGAATGACTAAACCTCATTTGACTCATGAAAACCATGCTAACGTATTGGAAACATGATTATTTTGCCATCGAATCCTGCCTGAAGGGTAAAGGATAGTAAATATTGGGAAAGAGAGGCTATGTGAATGCCATGCAAGGAGGGGGTCCCAAAAACCAGCAATTTACTTACAAAAGTTGTATGTTTTATTCTCGAATGTTTAAATTTCAATCACCTTCAGAGTACAGTCCATCTGCTGCAGTGCACCTATCGGAATGCTTTTCCCACTGCTCAGAACAGCTTTGAACGCCTCGATTTTGATCCCTTTTAGTGTTTCTGCTATTTTTTTGTTTCACCTCTTCCACATCGGCAAAATGTTTCCCTTTGAGGACTTTTTTCATCCGGGGAAATGAACAGTCTCTTGGGGTGAGATCAGGTGAACAGGGAGGGTGGGGTACAGGGGTCGTGCTGGTTTTTGGTCAGAAACAACTGAACACTCAGCACGGTGCGCTGAGTTTCTGGGGAGGACGGAAGGAGACCGAAGCCTGTGACTGCGGCCGAGTGGCCGCAGCCTCCTCCTCCTCTCCCTTTCTCCTCCCCTCCGAGAAGGGTCCGGTGGTGGCTGGCTGACCTTTCCTTTGCGTCTCTGCACTCAGCCTTCCTCGGCTGGGGACCTCGGGGGCCCTACCGCTCGTGGAGCCTGATGGCCCAGAAAAGGCATGTCTCAGTCTCTGTCTCTGCCTTCGGTGCAGGACGTCAGCTGCAACGAGATCACCGCCCTGCCGCAGCAGATCGGGCAGCTGAAGTCCCTGCGGGAGCTCAACGTCAGAAGGAATCACCTGGAGGTGTTACCACAAGGTAAACAAGACGGGAGTGGGGGGGGATGGCTACAACGGCAGACCCTGGCCAGTTTTTGTTTGCTTTGCTGTGCGTGTATGCCTGTTACTACTCGTTTTAATTCGAATGTCCCATGCAGACAGCAGGTGTGTTCCATTCAAGTCGTGCTTTTAGCCAGTGGGCACAGCGGTCAACCACTCCCCTGTGCGAGGCCTCGCGTGTGTGCGTATTAGTCTGCTAGGGCTCCCGTAACAAAGTACCATGGACCTCGTGGCGCACACAACGGAAATTTACTTTCTCACACTTCTGAGGGCTGCGAGTCTGAGGTTAAGGTGTTGCCCAGTCCGATTTCTCCCGAGGCCTCTCTCCTTGGCCTGTAGACGGCCGTCTTCGCCCTGTGTCTTCATGTCCTCTACCTTCTGTCTGTGTCCTCGTCTCTTCCTAGAAGGTCACCAGTCCTCTTGGATCGAGGTCCACCCTAATGACCTTGTTTTTAACTTAATTCTTCCCTTTGAAGGCCTGTCTCCAAATACAGTCTCAATCTTAAGTACTGGGGGCCAGAGCTTCAGTGTAGGAATTTGGGGGCACACCGCGCAGCTCACGACAGGAGGCAGCGTGCATGGTTGTGGGTATGGACCTGGGATGTTCTGGAACATCACACCAGCCGTGCAGTTGACGTGCTTGGTCCTGCAGGTCTGACGGTCGGGGTTTCTGGTTGAGGGGGAAACAGCTGGACCCCCCGTGTCTAAAATCTATTCTTCAGGGGAAGGCACTGCCCCTCCTGGAGTGACATTTGGAACGAAGTCCCTGGAAGTTCGGGTGACTCTTTTGAAGCCCCTCACACGGCCCTGCTCTGGAGCAGACTCGGGGCGCTGCAGCTGTGGGCCTCCGCAGGCATCCTTCTGACACGCTGTGCCGGCATCCGAGACAAAAGCTAGGTTTACTCAGACGTTTTGGACCACTAAGAACTTTGACAGTCAGCCTTGGAGGTGGTAGTGGATCTGAACTTCATGCTTTGGGATTCTTATCTGGATCTCCATCAGGAATGCGTCAGAAGGAATGCATTCTCCAAAACACCCTCTGATTTTAGAGGTCACGTCGACGTCCCCAGTTTTCACTGAAGGACACCAGGCTCTCCAGTTTCAAACACATAGTTAACAACAGCTCAAAACACAGTCTAGACAGGCTGGGGGCAAAAGGAGGTTTACCGCCATGTGCGTGCGAAACAGAGCTTATTCTTGTATTAGTATTGATTAATCATTGTTATTTTCCACGCGAACAACTGTAAACCTTGACCCTGTCCTATATTTGGAAACAGTCGGCATTTGGTTAATCTGACGCTAATGCGGCTGTTTTGAGAGCGGCTCGATTGCTATTATTCTGTCCCTGCGTCTTGATCTTCGTCTTGAAATGCTTCGTGACCCGAGGCAGGAAAACGGCGGCGATGGAAGGGAACGGACTCTGTGAGATGACTCGTGCTGTGCGGACGGAAGGTTCGGGTGTCTGCCGTCTTCTCTTGTGCCTGCCGACTGGCATTTTGAAGACGTAGAATTAGAAACAGTCTCCGTGTAAGGGTCGATTACTTTAATACTTGAGATGAGTTGGTATAAAAATGCGGATTTTTCATTTTGTCCTTGTGCAGTCCCGTGTTCGAATGTTTGACATTGTTTTTCTGTATTTGCACAAACACAAAGGGACAACCCTTCCGAAGTTTGTAAGCATATAATCTTTCGTAGCACGGAAGAAGACGTTCATTCAAACGTACGCTCTCAAGTGAATCCCCGAGAAATCATCACAAGTCATTGGATTCTTTTCCAAAGGAACACTTAATTTAATTGTTTTACAGCTGCCTGTCATCATTTAGAGACGTGTGGACAGTACATCTGCAAAACCAAGATTTTCGCTCCTCTTACCTTAAAAGCATTCCTCTCCCTGAAAAGATCGGTTACAAATTTCTATGCTTTCCATAATTGTGTTTACTCAGGTTCAGAATTTCAAAATCCACTCAAAGCTAAACCATCAGTGTACTGGAAAAATCTTAAAAAAAATAATTTCCTGAATATCCGGTTTCCTCTTGCCTCACTCTGGAGAACTCTATTAACAAAAGAGCATTGACGAGGCTTTCAGGCCCTGAATTCAGAGACTTTCCGCATTGACTTGTTTGTCCTCCTGGAGTGCCCCTCCTCACGGGCTTTCAGTCTGAGGACGCGGAGAAAATGTCTGCGGCCTAATTCCCCGCAGCAGTTCGAGTACAATGGCTTCGAGGAGGGGGAGCCGTTGCATTTTGTTCTTTCTAGGACCTGAAGTGACCGTGGATAAAAGCAGTCATTCATTGCCCTTCTTTATAACAGAGACAGAAGTGAGATTCCTTTGCTTTTTTTCTTACTCCCATTTTCTGCTCTGTTTCTTTTGAGCTTTTCCGGGCTGGGGCTGGCATTTTTCTCCCCCGTGTTCTTGTGAAACACTAAGGGGGTCGCGACCACTCCCACCGGGTGCACCTGCATGGAGCTTCCCCGCCCCGCTCCTGCTGGTCTGCCCCGCAATTCAACCCTCTGCTTTTGCTTTAAAAGGTCTTCCTTTTAAGTGGCAGAGGATTCCTGAGGATCTAGCGGCCAGGTAACATTCGCCACTGATTTGCCAACCTGACTTTTGTGAATAAAGTGAATCATCACGGAAGAGGACCGATATTCCTAAAGGTTACAGCATGGAGACGCTCTTTTGGTGTATAACGCCCCTAATTCTACCTGTTTCAGAAAGAAACTATGAAGTGGAAAGGGATCTTCCCCCTCTCCATCCTGCCCCCTTTTTTGTGACTTTCTGGATGCCAAGCGGCGGTCCAGCGTCCCTCACTCCCTCTCCTCTCTGCCTCCTGCTGCTCCACGCCCGTTGCTCAAGGCCCTCACCGGGACTGGCCGCCGCAGAGGCAAATCCTCAGCCTGCTGTTGGCCAGAAAGCTGGGCTCCACCGGTGAACTCCCAGCAACTGAAAAAACAGACGTGCTGATTCCCTGTCACCCAGCCTGTCTCGCCTAGCCTGGACGAGAACTTGGGCCCTGCTGCGGTCCATGTGCTTCTCCTCCCTTCTTTCTACCGTTTCGGCCCGTCACTTCTCTCTTTACGACAGAGGCATTCCCTGAGGCTGTGTGAAAGAAGGAGAGTCCTTCCCAGCCCAGAGCGAGCTGAATTCTGGAGGACAGACACTGGCTGCTCCAAGGCTCGTGGTAGACCTTGAACGTAGCGTAGCTGAGGGAAGTGAACACCCCTGGCCCTCCAGGCAGGAGGAGGAGGAGGAGGAGCCGTGTCCGGCTCACTCCAGGGTGCCGCCTTTGGCTCCTCCTCTTTTCCCAGTTCCTGCCCTGCACTGGAAAGCACCACGTCCCAGCCCTTACCAGGTCCCACAGCAAATGTGGGAGGCCTGTTCTGAAATGACGCCCCCAGAGCCTCTTGCGCAGAGGTCCAAGTGGTTTGTCCCCTGTCACCCTACCGGGTGGCCCGCCTCGCTGCTGCATGGAATGTATTGGACTGGTTTCTTACAGCTGCCAGTGCCGGTTGGAATGCTTGAAATTGCCGAGTGCTCACTCTGCCACTGGGTGGGGATTTGAAGCTAAATATAATGTTCTGTTTTGTTGGTGGACTGGCAGAAGATTTTTTAAAAGCAGGAGAATTAAGCCCTATCAAGTCAGGATTACAGGGTTCTTTGCAAAATTCCAAACCAGATAGCATTCATTTCTTAAAGCGGAGTGAAAAAAAAACCACGAACTTATTTCTTGTAACTAGTCCTGAGGTCGTGCCAGCCCAGATACATTAAATGCATAAGCATATGCTGTAGTCAGCGTATTATTCACATGTTTTCTTGAAAACATTGGAAGTTAAAACATGTTCTGTGTGATGTGGCTTATGTGATTGTTTTGCTTTTATTGTTTACAACCAATTTTTTAAACGATAAATACTGTAAATATCAAGTATCTCCAGCTCTCACCAGCACTGACAACAGTCGAAACGTGTGGAACTCCCCGTGGGAGACTCCGCCTTCCCTCTGGGCCCAGTATTGTGCCTGTGCACCGACCTCTGCTCCCGACGCGGGGCTTGACTTGGACCGTGCTAGATGACGGTTCTCTTGATACGCAGAAAGTAAACCTGCGAATGTTTGGCCATCCAGTCGTGTTGCTTTCTGAGTTTCTTTCTTTCTTTTCTTTTTTTTTTTTCTTGTTCCTCTTCTGCCTCTAGAACTAGTAGATCTGCCCTTGGTCAAGTTCGACTTTTCCTGCAATAAAGTGCTCGGGATTCCCACTTGCTTCAGAGAAATGAAGCAGCTGCAAGTACTGCTCCTGGAGAACAACCCTCTGCAGTCGCCTCCAGCCCAGGTGAGGGGCCGGTGCTGGGGGCTGGGCTGGGCGGAGCCGCTTTGGGGGCTGTCTGTGGTTCAGTCCTGCATTGGACAGGACGCTAAGCAGGGGCGGTCTCTGAAAAGGCGCACCCTTGGGTGCGTCTGGCGGCAGCAGGTCGTCCTCTGCTACCTGAAGCCCGTGTACCAGCATCGGGTTCCCTCTTCTTAGCACTGCGATCCCAGTCGTGTCCGATTATTTTATTATTTAGACGTACATTTGACACTTTTCCATGGAGTGAAAAAGAATAATAGATTCCTTACTTTAGTGTTGGCTGCAAAATGGAGCTTGAGCATTTTGAAATGTAATTGCTGGTTGTTTAGAGACAAGATTCAAGCTCAAAAATTAAACGAGGAGAAAAAATGGAGTATGAATGCGTCCGGAATTGGAGTGTTGCCAGGTTAGGGTTGGACTTCAGTAGTTTTTCACACTACTTACACTTACACGCATTTCTGTTAGGATTTTGCATTTTTCTGCAAGAAAGACTAGAAATTGCTCGAGTGTGGTTTTCTGTTCCAAGTGGAAGAAATGACTGCCTAAATTCTTCTGTGTTTTGTAGCAGCCACATTGGGTGTTGAAAGGTTCCTGGGCATGAAAATGCAAAAATTAAAATATACAGAGTCAGCTGTCTCGTGTTGATATTTTGTTTTGCCATTAAAAAGATTAAGTGTGTGTTACGGATGTCTCCCCAGATTTGCACAAAGGGCAAAGTGCACATATTCAAGTACCTGAGCATCCAGGCTTGCCAGATGAAGACGGCCGACTCCCTGTACCTGCACACGATGGAGAGGCCGCAGTCCCAGCAGCACGTGGAGGACAGGTGTGTGCGCCGCCCTGGCTCCCGGCCCCTCGTTAGAGTGTTGCTTAGCCCGAGGTGTTCCAGGTCCCTCGCTCCAAAATTCTTCTGCTTCAGTCAACCAGGGCAGACTTATAACTCAGAGCTTCAGAAACTTTTGGAATAGGAAAGAGAAAATTGATGCCGAGGATGACATTTTGGTACCTCTCAAATCTTATCTACTCTCTCTCAATCAAAAATCAGCCCTTCTTAGTGCTGTGTGTGTGCACACTTATGTGTGTACAAATATATATATATATGTATGCTTATGAATAAGATGTATAATATAAACAGGTATTTCTTACTTACCCACTTGAAACAACAGTATCAAGCTCAGACATGGGTTTTTTCATTAGTATTTTTTTTAAAGATTTTATTTTATTTATCTTTAGAGGGGAAGGGAAGGAGACGGGGAGAGAAATGTCAATGTATGGCTGCCTCTCATGCGTCCCCTGCTGGGATGGGAACCCAGGCACGTGCCCTGACTGGGAATCGAACCTCGATCCTTTGGTTCGCAGGCCCGCGCTCAATCCACTGAGCTACACCAGCCAGGGCTCATTACTGTTTTTTAATAAGCCCCTGGAACATTGTTAAGAAAAACTGCCGGTTTTAGTTTTTTGTTAATTGTCTTTTTGAAATGCAGCATGCCTAGTTTCGCCATTTCCTGTTGAGAAGGGAAGTGTTAGGATCCTTTCGTGTGGCCCTGGCTGCTCGTTGGCGTAAATCGGGCCTTGTGTTTCCAGAGAACGAAACTCCCCACACACTGAACTCACTTTAGGACACAGGCTGGTTGGCGAAGTCTTCGCCACAGACACCTTTCCTTAACTTTTTATTAAAAAAGGAAACGAGTGACTTAAAATCTCGGACCACCTTAACAGCACCTTTATATAAAGCTTAAAATATGTTTTCATTATTTTTTAAATGTACCATCAAATTTATTCTGTCACTGGACTCAAGTTTACAGAATTACTCAAGATTGCCAACATTTCAAACCTGGAAAAGCAATTAGCTGGTTTCTGCATTTGTTCAAATGTAAATAATAAGAATAACAAAATTGTTAACTGTTTCAAAGAACAGGCCGCTTGGTTAAAGCGTGAACCCATGAAACCCTGAACACTGAGAATTTAGTCTGTACTCTGTAGGGACAGTGCAAGTATCTGGTTGCCATTACGTTAGGCCCTGGTCATAACACCCTTTCATACTGAGCTACTCTGTTGCCTTATGGTAGTAATACAATTTGTAGAGCAAACTCATAATTTGAATGTGAATTGATAGAGCTTGTGAACTTTGCGATTTTACTGTTCCCTCTGTGAATCCAACCTTGACGGCATCTACCCCAGCAAGAAGGATTCCGACTCGGGCGTTGGGAGTGATAATGGGGACAAGCGATTATCTGCCACGGAGGTGAGTGTGCGACCTGTTTGCGATTTTTTTTCTTGCTCTGCTTCTAGCTCGACCTGCTGCATTTATCGAGAGAGACCCTTTCTGGTAAAAGGCATTAACCCTCTGCGTAAGGATATGTGATAATGTTTGTGAAGGCAACCGTTCGAAACCCTCCGAGTGTCGCATACGTGTTAGTCGTTGTGAGCTTCCTCTGCATCTTCAGTATTTCGCAAACGTCTCAGGAGCAGGATTCCTATCTCCTGGCCCTCCTCCCCGACACCCCACATTATCTAGAATGTTCTTGAATGCTTAATAGGTATTATGAAACGACTAAGGGAGGTGCAAGTATCCATGAGGCGTTTGTAATAAATGCTTGTTTTGAAGCAACAGTGATTTCGGGAAAAGTTGTTACATGCACGCATCAGTGTTCAGGAGTCAAATGCGCACTGCATCTAGCAGTTTGCCCCAAGGCGATGAGTTTATGAGTTGCCGGAGTTTTCATAGCAATATTTGTTTCCTGGAACTCTTTGCAGAGCATTGGGTAGAAAGTTTACTAGCTTTCTACCGTGGTTATAAAATAGTTTATTTAGCATGTCTGCCTTCTCCTTCCGAGCCTGTTAGATGTCCCCAAATCTCTCACGACTCCACCATTAAATGAGCCTCTTGACCGGGTGGGGCTGGAAAGAGACAGGTGGGGGGAGGGGTGGTGTGTCACCAGGGCTTCCCTTGTTGCGGGAGGTTTTGTGGTCGTAGAGCTTGAGACATTAGACTCCTCCTTGAAGGGACAATTAGTAGGGCAGTATGTGTGACTCGAGGGAAAACGGCCATTTCCAGTTCTCTTCAGACCTTTGAGGTTTAATATACCTCTGAGGTGTTTGAATTTATTCTCCCTCCTCCCCGAATTCTTTACAAAGCAGTGCATTAAAAAAAAAAACTAGGGTACCTTAGACTCTTTCTCACAGAACACCTCAAGAGGAAGGAGAGTGCGCCAGAAATAAAGGCCCTGTCTGCAAAGGAGAAGGCCTTCGGTGAAGCCCCTCGAAGAGTTTACTGTGGTTCCCAGGGAGGGGCGGGGGCGGGGAGAAAAGGCTCAGCACATCGCTTTAGAAGTTGCGTTTAATTCAGCCCCCTCAGCTTCATTAAAACTCGTGGGTCCCCTGAAATGCCCCCTTGTTCCGGAAATTACTCACCCGGAACTCATTTTCTGTTAAATTGACATGCACTCTGCGTTCTCAGTTACCTGCCTCCTAAGGGTAAGTCCGCTGATGAAACATCACACAAAGAACTTCACTGTCCTGCCGCTCTCCCCTGGCATAAGCGGGACGCTAATGTCCTTCCACAAGAGGAGGCCAGGAGTTTATTGCGTCCCCTGTGACGAGATGCGTGTCTTTGGGATTCTGCTGAATGTTTAAGACGGGGAGAGGCAGGAAGGAAGAGGGACTGTGCAGAAGGTCGTGCTCCACAGAATAAGATGCCAGGTCTCACAGTGCAGCTTCAGGACCTGGGGACACCTCCGAGAAATTTTTTTCTCTACAGTGATCAAGATCCTGAATTGACCATCGTGGCTTTCTGTTTTCGCTTCGTGTGGCAATTTCTATGGTCAGCTGACCTCACCCCCCATATCTCATTGTGGGGTTCAGAGACCACCCCCCCCCAGCTCCTTTTCTTGCTGCTGTCATTTTTCTGGTGGGTGTAGCTTTGGTAACTAGGAAGTTAAAAACCCACTTTCCTCAAGATAAACAAGCCCCCAAATTGGGACCCCACTGAACATCTGTTTACTGAAGGAGATACTCTTTGTGACGTCTGCCAGTTTCTGAACAGTCTGCGCCCGTGTCCTAAAGGACACGTGCTTGGAGAGTGGTAGCGTCCGGAATGGGGGAGCGGCGCACTGGGTTCCGGGGAGCAGGGTCCTGATCCCCGTGACTTGAAACGCCCTTCGCTAAATAACAACACTGACGTGGAGACACAGGAAGATGAATGAGGCTTCCTGTTTCGTTCGTGTTGGGACCATCGGTTTTCTGAATCAGCATCATCGGCTGGGTGGGAAGCGAGACTCCCAGAGAGAGCTAACCCCATGACCGAGTCCCAGTGTTATTCCGAACACTTCTCAGAACACTTGTTCCACGGCAGTCCCACAGCCATCGAGCCCTTGTACCCACCAGTGCGGCACCCTCACCCTGAAACCGGGAGATAAACCGAAGCTCAGTTACGAAGCACAGAAAAGGCACTGTAAAGAAACATGGCATCGTCCAGAGGTTCACGGTCGGCTTTCTGTGAGGAGCCACGGGAGGCCTTAGGAGGGCTGTGGTGGATTAGTGCTGTCGGATCCCGGGGACATTCCTGCTAACTGATTTGACTTGGGCGTCCTGTCGTAGCCCGTTTGCAAGTATCCCTTTGTTCTGCCTGGTGTCACGCAGCCCTTCTCAGTCCCCAGACTGTGGCTCTTAGGTTAGAACGTGTCTGTTGCAAGTATCCCTTTGTTCTGCCTGGTGTCCCACAGCCCTTCTCCGTCCCCAGACTGTGGCTCTTCGGTCAGAGCGTGTCTGAGAGCATTTCAGCTCAGAGCACGTGCAGAGAAGTACACGGGTGTTAGCCCCATGGGTGGTGACAGAGTGAAGCCCATTACCAGCTCCCAGATCAGGGAACGGGACTTTCCCAGCACCCCCAAAAGCCCCACTCCCACGACCACCCCACCCCCAAGCCCAGAGCAGCCTTGAGCCTGACCTCGAACACCATGGATTGGTTCTGCCTGTTTTTGAGCTTAGTCAATAGAGCTGTCCTTTGTACCTGGTGTCTTTCACCCGGTATTATGCTTTTGAGAATCCCGGTCTGGTGGTTTTCCATCACGTGGCATTCTCTTCATCTGCACCGATAACCCTTCCCCATGCCTGAAGCGGTGCCCTGTCTCTTTCCAGCCGTCGGATGAGGACGCGGTCAGCCTCAACGTCCCCATGTCCAACATCAAGGAGGAAGAGCAGATCACCAAGGAGGACCCGTGCCATCACCTGAGTCCAGCGAAAGGTCTGAGAA
>PVKM010048837.1:0-11089 GCA_004027735.1 Carollia perspicillata
GCTGTGTAGCTGTGACTTAACCTCTCTGTGCCTCAGTTTCCTCATCAATGAAGTGGGGTCGCTGGACTCATTTTAAAATTTAGTCAACAGATGTAGAGTTCTTCAACCACGTCTGCCACACAGTACGTGATACATGCTGTCTATTAACATAATTATTATAATTGGTGTATCTACTGTCTTCATGAGCACATACAAGCATTCCTGGGGGACTGATTCCTAAAGATGGAATTATGGGTTAAACACATTTAAAATTTTGAAAGTTTTTGGTAAGTTGCCTACCTAAAAGACTTTAACAATTTCTAGTTCCATCAGCAGTGGCTGAAAGCGCCTGTTTATACTGGTCATTACCAATTTTAAATATGTTTGCTGTGAGGAGGGACCCAAGATGGCAGGGTACGTGGAAGTTACGCTCACCTCCTCCCAGGACCACATCAGAATTACAACGAAATTATAGAACCATCAGCCTGGAGCACCATCTGAAGACTAGCTGAACGGAAGTCCTGTAACTAAGGATTCACAGAAGAAGCTATGTTGAGAATGGTAGGTAGGGCAGAGGAGGGAAAAGGGCTGGCCCGGCACCCACATGCGGCAGTCAAAAATCCAGAGGGGCCTCTCAGGGGCAAAGACCTCCCCTGAGGAGCAAGGGGGCCTCAACCCCTGCTGGGCTCCCTATCTCAGAACACCAGGACCGGGAAGAGGAGCCCACGTCACACCTGGCTGTGGAAATCAGCAGGAATTCCATCCTCCCTGGTGAGACAGGACTGCTAGAAACCCAGGCACCCTCTAAAAGGATGGCATACAGTATATCTCACTTGCAGGCAATCACACCAGGCTCCGGTGGGGGCAAAGTGGCTCAGAGGGGAGGGGCTGGGAGTCCTACAGGAAGAGACTGAGTCATGTGCCTTGGGGGCAAGGCTGGAGGAACAGCTGCCGAGGTCCCAGTATTGAGTCCCTCTCCCACACCACCCACAGATACCCTCTTTCCTGGATCAAACACTCCCATCCACACAGCTTTAGCCTGGGGAGCTACACGAGCCCCGCCCTGCCCAGCTTGCACACAGCTGTGGGATCTGCAGGCAGCCACCAGCCTGGGGCTACGGTGCAGTCTTTCTTGAAACACTCTTGGAATTCCAGGCTGCCTTGGGGGTGGGTACTGCCTTGGGAGACTGAGTTGTGTGGTTTTAAGGTGAGGGACGTTTTCCCACGCACCCACGAGTGCCACTGTTCCTATGCAGAGCCCTCCCTCCACAAGGCCAAGTCTTAATCTGTTTTAGCCCAACAAACTCGACTGGCTCGACCCTGACAACTCCCTGAGACCCTTTCCCACTGCAAAGGTCCGCAGGCCCCCAGGTGGCTTCTGGTCTCAGTTTACCAGAGACTTTTTTTTTTGCTGAGAGGCCTCAGACCCAGAACTGGCACCAAGTCTGAATAGTATTAACCTGGTGAACACAACTCATTCCTACCTGGGGATTCAATGAGAACCTGCCTCATGCCATCTGAGGCTCTTTCAGGGGCTGAGCCTAATACATAGAAGGCAGATGGTAGCAGACCTTGGGGCACCCTGGGCCTTTTGTGGACTGGCCCCGGGCTCAGTGCTGGTGGCAGCTGGCCACGGTATGCAGCGTGACTCCTCCCACCCACCCCCAGACCCTGTGTTGGATAACTCTGCACCCCAGAGCAGTGCACCCGGCAGGCAGCCTCTGGTATTGGCCTGCACCGGAGTCCCTCCAAGATGCTCCAGAACGGACACACTGGTGGCTGGCTTCAGACCCCATTAGAGCGTGACTCAATGAGCTCCATTAGCGGCACACCCAAAGGGAGCAGGCACCAGACCCCGCTGGGGTGAATCCCGCTTCATCGGGTCAGCACCCATACAGCAGCTCCTGCACTGTGGTCAAGGTCAGTCTCCCAGTCAGCCAGCTTGAGGGTCAGCCCCACGCACAGACGGCCCAACAGCCACCAATCTTCAACTGCAACAGGAGGGCTCACACAACACACACAAGGGGTGCCCAGGAGCACCCTGCTCAGGAGGTCAGGGAGACTGTGCCACTGGGCCCCGCAGGCCATTGGCTACCTACACGTAAGGCCGCCCCGCCAAGGGAGGCAATAGCAGAGCTGCCTCATACACAGAAACAGATGCAGGGCACCCACTTCAGATCAAGGGACACACACAGACTAAAGTAAAGGGATGGAAAAGATATTTCACACAAATGGAAAAAAAAGCTGGGGTAGCAATTCTTATATCAGGCAAACAGACTTTAAAGCAAAGGCTATAGAAAGAGACATTCTATCATTATCTACATAATGATATCCATCCAACAAGAGGATATAACCCTAGTAAGCATTTATATACCCAACATAGGAGCACCTAAATACAGACATGGGGGGACTTCCACACCCCCATTGACATCAATGGATAGATCTTCCAGACAGAGAAGCAACAAGGAAACACGGCCTTAAATGGCGCATTCGACCAGATGGATTTCATTTACGTTCTCAGAGCTTTTCACCCCAAGCAGCAAGATACGCATTCTTTTCAAGGGCACTTAGAACATTTTCCAGGATAGACCACATGTTAGGCCACAAAACAAGTCTCAGTAAATTTAAGAAGACTGAAATCATATCAAGCATCTCCTCTGACCACAATGGTATGAAACTGGAAATCAATTACAAGAAAAAAAAAGAAAAACACATGGAGACTAAATAACATGGTTCTAAACAATGAATGGGTTAACACTGAGATTAAGGAAGAAATCAAAAGGTACCTTGAGTCCTGGCTGGTGTAGCTCAGTAGATTAAGTGCAGGCCTGGGAACCAAAGGGTTGCTGGTTCGATTCCCAGTCAGGGCACATGCCTGGGTTGCAACCCAGGTCCCCAGTGGAGAGGCTATCATACACTGATGTTTCTCTTTCTCTCTTTCTCCTTCCCTTCCCCTCTCTCTAAAAATAAATACATAAAATCTTTTAAAAAAGATACCTTGAGACAAATAATAAATATACACACAAAAAGGAGTCAAACAAAAATAAACACACAACAAGTCAAACAGTATGGAGGGTCCTCAAACAATTAAAAATGGAACTGCCTTATGACGAAAGGATTCCACTTCTGGGTCTATACCTAAAAAAACCCCAAAACACTAACTCAAAATAATATACGCACCCCTGTGTTTATTGCAATGTTATTTACAATAGCCAAGATATCGAAGTAACCCAAGTGCTCATCAATAGACAAGTGGACAAAAAAGTTGTGGTATATCTACACAATGGAATATTACTCAGCCACAAAAAAGAACGAAACCTTACCATTTGCCACAGCATCAATGGACCTAGAGGATAATATGTAAGTGAAATAAGTCAGACAGAGAAAGACAAATACTACATGATTTCACTTATGTACAATCTAAAACACAAAATAAAGAAACAAACAAAATAGAAACAGACTCAGAGAGAGAACAGACTGGTGGTTGACAGAGGGGAGAGGGGTTGGGGGACTGGGTGAAAGGGTTAAGAAGTACAAATTAGTCGTCACAAATAGTCACGGGGAAGTAAAGGACAGCATGGGGAATACGGTCACTGATATTGTAATACCTGTGTATAGTGCCAGGTGGGTGCTGGAAATAGTGAGGGGATCATTTTAGAAAGTCCGTCATTGTCTAATCACTATGCTGTACACCTGAAAGTAAAACAAGAAAATATCGAATGTAAACTGTAATTGAAAAATAAAATTTTAAACATTTTTTAAAAAGTAAATGTTTGCTGTACCAGTAGATATCTATGCACACTTCCAAAGGTAGGCTAATTAGCTGTTGCCATTCCCAGGGCCCCTTGCTGCCCAGACAGAAGTGTATGACTTCTGATAGTTATTAAGGCAAGTTTGGGCTGTTGACTTTTTACCACGTTTTACCACCAGTCAGCGGTGTTAGGCTGTGCTGTGTTCATACCCTGTATTGCCTCTTGTTGGTAGAATTCATATGTCCTGAACCATGTCTGGTGATTCTTTTTTTTTTGTGGATTTTGTACAATGAAATTAAAATCTTGCATATCCTTCGAAAACTGCTGAAAACAGAAACAACACAAAACAAGTGTCAGGGAGTTGCCACACGTAGCCGGAGTTTGAAGATTTAGCAGAACATCATGTTTGAGGTTAAAAAGGCGTTAGACATTAGAAAAATGTGTCTGAACTTGTCCTTTCGCGGAGTGGTGTGCAGTCCGCTTCTGAGTCAGAGACCGGGGCTGGAGGGAATAAAAGAAGGAATGCTTCAGGCTCCACCCAGCCCTTTGGGACCGGGCGCCGAACATCCCCAAAGCTCTCTAGTGCCCTCTTCTGGTCCAAATGAGGAGATACATGCTCTCAAGAGAACAGTGCATGGGTGCACCCACCGTTCAGAGCATTTGTTTACAAAGTTAAGCCAAAGTGTACGGAAAAGGGAAGGATTAGTGTTCTAAGATACTTGGGAATAAATGGCAGATTGGTGTGTTTATTAATTTTTATTTGTTCAACTGAGAAAACCAAAAGGGAAAACAAACACAACTACATTTCACAGCATACTGTGTGTGTGCCCCCAAAACAATAAAAACCCAATCTCCACTGTAGGAAACTTCTAAAATTCCCGAATCCCCAGACGCTCTCCTTTAGTGTTTTCTGACCAACGTGAGCTTATTTAAATGCTCCCGTTTTCCATGTAGGGAAACACGAAACTAATTTGTAAGGAGTATTAAGGACTCTCTAAAACTGTACTTATTCTGTATTTACCTGGGTTCCTTGCACCTGAACTTCCCTCTGAGAATGACTGCTTCATGGAAAAAACTTGCCTTGCCTTGCAACTGTCGAAGTCTAAGATTTTCCTCTTGACCTCCTTTAGATCTTTACTCAAATGCCACCTACCCTCTCTACCCTGTATAAAAATTGTATCCCAGCCCACTCCCCCAAACTCCCCCAGCCCTGCTCGCCCTTCCCCAATTTTTATCATTCTCCATAGCCCTTACCACCACTGAATGTACTATAACTTTTACCTTTTCAAATCGAGGTATAATTCATGTATCTCACAATTCACCCATTTCACGTGTACGACTCAACGGTTTTTGGTACAACCATCACTGTGATCAATTGTAGTACCTTCTCATCACCGCAGAAAGCCCTCCTGAACCTATTAGCCCCCATGCCCTCTCCAAACATTCCACTCCCCTTAGTCCCAAGCAACCACTAACCTACTCCCTGTCTCTCTAGATTTGCCAGTTCTAGACATTTCATAGAAATGGAATCATATGTTATATGGACTTCGGTGACTTCATTCATTTAGCATGTTTTTGAGTTTCTTCCATGTTGTAGCATGTATCAATACTTCATTTCTTTCTGTCTTTCTTTTTCAAAAGACTTTATTTCTTTTAGACAGAGGGAAGGTAGGGAGAAAGAGAAGGAGAGAAACATCGATTGGTTGTCTCTCCCACACACGCCCCAACCAGGGACCAGGTCCACAGCCCAGGCATGTGCCCTGACCAGGAATCGAACCCGTGATCTTTTGCTTTGCAGGACCATGGATGCCCAACCAACTGCACCACACCAGTCACGGATCAGCACTCATTTCTCTTAATGGCCATTTAATATTCCGTCATATGAATAGACCACATTTCCTTTTTGTTTATCGGCTGATGAACATCTGGGTTCTTTCCACTTTCTTGGCTGTTATAAATAATGCTGCTATACACATTCATTTATAAGATTTTGTTTCTCTTGGCAATTTTACTTTAAAAAAACATGTTGATTGTCCGTCTCCCCACCCAGAATGCAATCTCAGAGGTTTTTGTGTATTTTGCTATATCCCCAGCCCCTAATATCATGTCAACACAGAGCAGGTGTTTGATACATGTCCGGAAAATGAACAAACTGTCCTGTACTTTGGAAGCCCAAATCGTTTGCCTCACGGGAGCCCCCAGTTCCTCTTGATTCTGATCCCATCTTTTCACCTGAAGTCAGGTTAGTTCTCAAAGGGAAGAAAGCAAGGTGGACCCTCTAGGTCTCTGCCGAAGTGTCCCTTCTTCTGGGAAGAAAGGCCCTTCTCTCCTTCTGCACACCCCACCCAATGTGGGGTACGTCTATTTTTTATCATGGTCCTTACTAAATGCAATAATCTGTTGATCTATCCGCTCCCTTCCCTGGGATTATGAAAACAGGAATTTTGTCTTTTATTACCATAACTTTGGCATCTCTGCATTGTCTGGCATATGGCAGGTTCCGAACAAATAATTGTTTGCTTTGGGGTGGGAGGAGTTGTTTTTGAACTTTTGACTGGGATGAGTGGTCTTTATTATTCTGAACCTAAGAATAAAACCCCTGCAGTATATTAAAAAACAGACACTTCTGAAGAAAAGCTAGAATAATAGGTTTTACTTTTGGCGACTGAAGTCTAGAGTTAGGTATCATGTTAAAGAACATTCAGGACTCCTGACGAAAGGAAAAAACTCTGGAGTCAAAACATAATAAATGTTGTAATTATTCCCTGACCTAGAGTAACACAATGTTAGGACTAATATTTTCCTCAAAATAAACTCCAAATTTAACATGGTGTCCTTCCAAATGATCCGGGAGGGAGGCAGGTGTTTTCCCAAGGCGGTTCTGGTGGGAGCTGCAGGGGGGGAGGGGACAACCCTTCCCGGCTAGACAGTAAACAAAAGTCACTCCAGTTGGCTCCATGTGCGTTGAGAGTGGAAAAGCAGAAACCAGTGGTCTCTGTTCTTCTCCCAAATGTATTATCTTGAGCGAACTTTTATTGTGAAAGTATGCAGTTTGCACACATTAATAACTCCTTAGCTGGAAATTTGGGTCTAGTTAAAGTTACATAATATGGTCTCTTTTTTGGTGAGAACTTGGAGCAACACAACAGAGACATGAAAACAGAGTAACCTGTCCTTCTTGTCAGGAAGTGGCTGTCTTGTTTCAAATGTAAGGACATTCTATTTCTGGAACACGGTTTCCTAGGCTGGGGAAACTCTAGGTCGCTCCATTTGTCACTAGGGCTTCCCCTAGGAATAACTGGACGGTTCCAAGTATTAATGCCGCCCAGCATAGACGTAAATTTTCTTTCAGGCCGTGTTGTGCAGATAGGCGTGTGTAGTTGTAGGTGGCCCGTTTATTAGGTCATGATGACCTGTAGGGGGATTCACGATCACCCACAAAAAGTATGGGGACCCTAAGAAATTCTCCCTTAGGGTGAGAATTCTCTCCCTCAGTGATCTCAAGGAGCAAGGGCTGGGGACACCGCACTGAGCTCAACACTCTTTAATCACACTCCTCCCACTTGCCCAGAACCGCGCCCCTCCACATCTCTGGCCCAAGCCCCGCCCTGCCAGCACACCCCACGCAGGAGCCCCGCCCCTCGCCATCATCCCCCGCCCAGGAGCCCCGCCCCTAGCCGTCACGCCCCGCCCCTCCCAGGAGCCCCGCCCCCACCACCTCTCTCGAACCTCCCCTCGACTCCGCCCCGCCCCGCCGGACCGCGCCCCCACAACATCCCCATCAATCCCCAACACCCCGCCCCAGCATCCCCATCCCCAGCTCGCCTCCGGCGGGACCCCCTCGAGCCTACGCGCTCGTTGCGGGCTCCGAGGGCACAGCTCACCCATTGGCCGGCGCGGCGGCGGGCGGGAAGGTGCTAACGGCTGCAGCTGGCCCGCGGGGTGCGGAGATGGCGTCGGGGGCCAGGGCTGCGGGGCCCGAGGGCCGAACCGGGAGCCCCGGCAGGCGAGGCGAGAAAGCCCTCTCCGCGCCCGGCGGCGACGGGGCGGCGGCGGGGACGCCGAAGAGCAGGGCGTCCCCGGCGCGGTCCGTGGTGGCCTCCCCTCGGCCAGTGAAGGCGAAAGCGGGCCGAGAGGCGGCCCGGCGGCGGCTGCAGCTCCTGCCGGTGACTCAGGCCCAGGGCCCGGGCGAGGGGGCGGCGGAGGAGGAAGGGGAGCCCCTTCCCTCCGTGCCCGAGGAGGCGGAGGCGCAGGCGGAGGCGCGGCCACTGCCCCCCATCTGCGTGTCCCCCATGAGGGGCATGTGGCGGGAAGAGAAGGTGGCGCTGTATTGCGACCAGGTGCTGCAGGATTGTAAGGTGAGCGTGGGAAGGGGCCTGGATCCGGCCCCGGCCCCTTGCAAAGGGGAAGGTGGGGGTGAGCAGGGGAATTCGGGTCCACCTCCCCGGGAGATGGGGGCGCAGAGCGCACGGAGGAAACGTGCATTCCAGAAAAATCACACGACTCAACATTTATACGGTTCACACCTTATCGGGCTTACCCAGGCCCTGTCCTAAAGGAGTCAACATTGGATTTTCGTCACACCGAAAATGTGTCGGTTAAGGGGACTGCGCTCGTCGTGTTTCTTCCGGTTTTCCTAGAGTTTCTGAAAAACGTAGACAGGCCTCATCAATGCCCGCGTATCCATCGCAATGTTTTCATTTAATAATTTGTGCCCACACCTAGGGGTAAGAGTCCTACGTAGCCCTGAGTTTTACCCTACAGCACTAAAAATGTTACACCCCAAGAATGGTTCCCACACATCAGTCGAGGGTGTGGAATGATGTTTTGAAGATACATACTTATACCTGGTAATGGTGAACAGAGCAAATATTGTATGTTTCTGACCTGTTTTGTTGTTTAAAAAGTCATAGCAGAAGAATTGATGTATCAGGATATTCACTGCAGTAGTATTTATAAACATTAAAAATTAGAAACTCGTTTCCAACTACTGGGGCAGTGAAGAACTTGTGGCTTTGTGTAATGGAGCACCATGCACCTGGAAAAATTATGTTTTCAATAACTATAGATACACCTATGCTATAACGTTAAGTAGGAAAATGAGCAGACAAAACATTGATTCATATATCTGATGAATATATGGATAGAAAAAAGACTGGAAAGAAATATGCCAAACTGTCAACTATCAAGTGGTTATATTCTGGCTGTGAAGACTAGGTGTGATTTTGTTTTCCCTGGTTTTTTTTTTTTTTTTTTTTTTTTTTTTTTTTTTTTTTTTGTATTTTTCAGATTTTTCTGTAGCTTAACCATATTTTATAGTCCAAAAGAGTATTTTTAAAAACACCATTATCATAAAACTGGGACAGTGTTAATGACCAACTTTGGTATGGAGGATTGGAAAAGGCTAGGTTTCTTAAAGACATTGAAAACATTTATTTAGATTATTGTGTCATTAATCAAACAGTGTCTAGTGACTGAGTTTCCTAATAACTTACACTATCACCCTTGAGATAGCTGCATTTAAATTTTAAAAAGTCAAATGGGGAAATATTTATTGAATGTTTAACATATGCAATTGTTATAGAGAATGAACTGCTATTTTAAATTTCTATGTACTGCGTGTTTTGAATAGTTAAAGTCATTACATCTTTAAAGTTCAGAGGAGATAACTTTTTTAATTTGATAATTACTATGTTCATATTTTCCATTAAATATAGGTTCATTTCAAATCTGTTCTTTACCAGGCTTTTCATTATTTAAGAGCATATTGGTGCCACGTTTAAAATAAAGATCAGTAAACATACATCCACATCTGAAATTTCCTATACTTTTCCGTACGGTCCTTGTGTCTCTGTGTTTTTGCTAGGCAGAGGATGCTGATGAGGCTATGAGTAAATACCTGTCAGAAAAACTGAAGTTGAAGGACAGATGGCTTGGGGTCTGGAAGACGAATCCTGAGTTATTCTTTGTGAAATATGAAGAAGCTTCTATCCCTTTCGTTGGTGTACTAGTTGAGGTAAATAATCTTTACCTGATTTTGGTTCTTCTGAGCGAAATTATCAGTTCTTTTTAAGACCAAAATATGACCGCCGTATTGATTTGGGGCTTTGATACTTAAACAGAAGGTGACAAAAGCTTACTTATATTTTAAGTTTGTAAGTAAATTACTGTAAAAAGAAGGTAAGAGGGTTTATTAGCACACGTTTACCTATAATATCATTAAATGGAATCTAGTAGTAGCAGATAGTATCTATTAGCCTAGTTTTAATTGCTCAAATAACATAAAAATAACAAAAGTATATTTCTTAAAAAATGAATAATTTTTAGGCTTTCACAAATTTGCAGCTTCTTTCCATCATTTCCCTTCTTCGTTTTTGTCAGTTATGACAGTCAGTTAGATAAGGAAAGAAAAAAATGGATCAGGGAACTATAAGTATAATTTGAAATTTTTTAAATTTCAAATTGTACTTATATACCCTTTTTAATATATCAACTTCCAAGCCTTCATCTGATAAGGTTTTGCTTTTCTATGTCTGTAGGTTACATATTGTGGCATATCTGATGTTATAAATTTGATTCCCTTATTCATCACTATGCATACTTACTTTTTGTCGGGGGGACAGAATATTTAAGTTCTCTTAACAAATTTCAATTATACAATATGATGTTATCAACCATAGGCACTATGTTATACATTAGATCCTCAAACCTTATTCGTCTTACAATGGAAAGTATGTACCCTTTTGCTAACTTCTGTTAATTTTAAAATTTTGTGTTAGTACTTATTTATTTTGAAAATAATACTGTCGGTTCAGTGGTACTCAAGCACTGATTTGCCAGGCCAGTGCTGGGGGTTGTCACTATATCTCGGTGAAATGGGCCAAGTAAAACAACATAGTGTGTTGTTTATAAAGCTAAATTTTTTCAACTTGAAGAGTTACTCTTTGATGATGTCCTTTTACTTATTTTGTATTTGAATAGCCTTTTACAAATGATGTAATACAAATAGGATTTTTTAAAACATTCTTTCATGGCAAAATTAGCCCCCCCCCCGAAACTTTAAATATTACTGTTCTATAAAATCGGAAAGTCTGGCCACTCAAACTTAGAAATAATGCAGGAGACATGCAGTTCCTCTCAGGAACCTTGAAAAGTAATGTCTTTAAGAAATAGGGTTTCAAAAATTATGTCGATACTTCATTTAATATTAATCTGTAATTATCCTATATATTGATTGTTAGAGAAGTCATAACATTTTTTTAAAGATTTTATTTTTAGACAGAAGGGAAGGAGAAAGAGAGGGAGAGAAACATCAATGTGTGGTTGCCTCTCACACGCCCCCTACTGGGGACCTGGCC
>PVKM010048838.1:0-11092 GCA_004027735.1 Carollia perspicillata
TAAGCAGAATGTAAAATAGTTATAACTCAAACAAAGTCTTTGATATAGGTAAAAAAGACTAATAAGCAATCATTTGGGCAAAGTGTACTTAAGTATACATTAAAATATAAGTTAAAATACTGAGATAGAACTGTCAGCTAAAAGAGAAAAAAGAATGGCAGAATAATAAAAAAAAGTTTGAAATATTATAAATCTGTATGAACAAGTTGTAGAAAGTAAGTTTTACAAACAGGGACTTTTCTTACAAGTTCAAATGCGATTTAAAAAAATTTTTGAAAATACACGTCTATGCCTATATCTATATCCATATCTTTCTCCATACACAATAAATATCACAAATCAATGACATTTTCCTTGACTTTGAAATATAATATTTCCTATCTGGAAGACCCTTATTTTCTTATTGTCTATAATAAGTTATACATTATAGTCCTTAAAGCTATCATATCTATGCCAAAATATTACTAAATTACCTACCATCATTTTCATCACTATCTGTAACTTCAGTGTTTGAGGTGCAAATTTTATGTTTATTTCGCATCATAATGAAATCGTTCAACAGGTCCAAGTCATTTCCCCTTTTTTTACCATGTTTAAAAGAAGCTTTTTCAACTTTTGAAGATGATCCAGTGGACAGTATTGTGCAATCAAGTTCCAAGCAATCTTTACTTTCTTTATTTTGGATTGGTCTATAAACTAGTTCTTGATCATCCTTTGGTTTTTCTTCTTTTGTTGGACTTTTAACAGAGATATATTCATCAGAAAAACACAAGTCTGGTACTTCTTTTCCTGGAGATGGACTTTTTTGTGGAAATGACAAATTATTATTTGTAGAATCTTCATCAATAAGTGCAATAGATGAGGAACAACTTTCATGGTCTAGCCATGCTGAAAACAGAGAATAAAAATATCCAAATGACTTCCGTGCCTATATGAGTGTTCTACTAGAATATTAGGATAACAAATTATTGATATAATTTGATCCTTAGGAGTACTTTGTTTACTGCTTTGAAAATCATTTTTTGATCTGAATAAAATAAAATGTTTAAAGGATAAAAATACAGCATCTCTCTCTCTCTACTGCTACTACTATACTACTACTCCTGGGTGAAGGGGGGCATACGGGCAAAAAATGGGGACAACTCTAATAGCGTAATCAATAAAATACAATTTAAAAAAGAAAATATCTTTTTCAAATCTGTAACTGAATATTGATTGTTGGGTTTTTCAGTTCTTGGCACTTAAAAAACAGCAACTCATAAAACAAATAGTCTGTAACAGTTCATAGGGCAAAGTAGATGAAAAATACAATAAACAGAACCACTGAAAATCTCTTATGAAATAAATTTTCACACATTAGAAAAAAGTGAAATAAAGTTATATTTGGTATTTCATCTTCAAGAAGCCAATATTTATAAAAATCTAAAATATTATAGCAATAGTAATCACATAAAGGGCTTATTTCAATCTGTGGAAATATTATGAAGTTAAAATTATTCTAATATTTAGTAGGAGATGTAACTATTATTCGACCAAATTAGTACATTTGATAACATTTGGAAGAACTGATATGATTTATTCAATTCAAATTTCCAATTCATTATAATGAACCTAAACAAGAAGATATATTTGACCAGATTTTACAATGACTATCATCTTAGATATTTTGGCACAGAGCTTTCTGCTTTAATACTGCTAGCCTAAATAGGGACAAATCATAATTATAGAGGAACTGAACTAGTATCACTATGTGACATTATTACCTGCATTATAAGCATTAATCCAAAATTAGGATTATGAATTTGAAAATTTTAATTTTGGAGCTATGTTTTTTATAATGAAGGTAATAATAAACACAATGAAACTGACAATTACATTTCTACTTACTGTACATTTTTGTGTATACATTTTATTTAGCATTCAAAATCAATTAATTTTTACCTGGAAGCAAAAATGAGTTCAAGTCCTGGCTGGTATGGCTCAGTTGGTTGGGCGTTGTCCTGTGAACCAAAGGGTCATGGGTTCCATTCCTGGTTGGGGCATGTGCCTGGGTTGCAGGTTCAGGCCCTCCGGGTGTGTGTGGAAGGCAGCCTATGGATGTTTCTCTCTCACATTGATGTTTCTCACTTTCTCTTCCTCCTTCTCCCCTCCCTCTATAATTAAAAAAAAATGTGAGTTCAAAAAGCTTCTGTGGCTTTCTGATTGCCACAGTGTATAGTATTCATTAGCTTATTTTTCAGAAGTAAGCAAATTACTGAAAAAAGTAAAAGTTTAATACATTAATAATATCAGTTTTTTTGTATAAAATTTCTTTTATGAAAAGTATTTTTCTCACTAAAAAGCAAAGTGAAAAATTAACTATTTTATAAATAGGTAAGCTAAGGTAGAGACTTCCATAGACCAAATTTCAAATACTTTTCTCCCCTGGGAGGGTTTGGCAATTTGTCAGCTCTTTAAATGCTCCTGCTTGTTTGTAACTTACTCCTGTCTCTGTCTCCCTCAGTGAACCTGGAGTCAAAAGAGCCTGAGCTGGAAGGGTTTTAGCACTTTATTCTATAAAATGTGCTAGCACCGACCCTATAAGTCACTCAAAAATACAATGCAAGTAAAACTACTCTCCTTGCCACACAAAATAGTAGTTTCAACACAAACTTTTATATAATTGCTGTCCCCAAGTTCATCCTAAACCAAAATTTTGGAGGCTCTACTGGCTGAGGATCAGACTATGAAAAAGTTCTGTCTGCTCTCCCTTCTCAGGAAGTGACAGGTCCTAAAGTTTAGTTCAGGTCTTCAACCTTGATGGGTGTGTGAGTGAGCGATGAGTGTCTGTACATTTTGGGGTACTGAAGGGAGAATTATGCAAACAACCAATGTAAATTACAGCCTATTAACAATTATGGAGATACTAGCCTTGGTAGGGAAGTCAGCATTAATTCATAACCCCCTTTCTCTAGTCCCCCAAACCTTCCACTCCCTCCTAAGTGAGAGTTGATTGTATCTGTTTCTCTGTTCATATGAAACATATATGAGCATGCTAGTTATAAGTACTGCTACAATTGGCAATCCTGGGCAGCAGAAAGTTAGGTTTTATGTCTAAATCATCCAATTTACCTGCATAATCCAAAAATCTGGCATGCAGTGGCAAAATCTGAGAATCTAGACAATCTTGAACCTTACCACAGCCTTTGGCAAATAGACATCTCAGATTGTAGGCAATCATTTTAAAGTAAAAGGAAGGAGAAATATTTAGGCAAGCCACATCCAAAAGAAGACCATAATATAGACAAATATTCTCATTCTTAATGGAAATTTCTGAAGACTCTTTCTGAATTTGATATCTTCTTTGGTCATATATAAAAATATATTCACAATTTAGTAATCAGTTGGTATGGAAATAAAATCTTATGTCATAGAGGCTTTTCTTTTTAGCCCCAGAAAATTTAGCGTAGAGTTTTATATGTGGTAGGCACTGAAAATATGGGTTACCTGGGCATGTTTCCATCAAAATGTGTTCTGAAACAAAAGTAATTGGGGCTGTAAAAGCAAGTTAAAAATACAACAATATTATGTATTACTTCTCCCTTCTGTTGCATTTTTATTTTAATACTTTCTGTTTTCAGTTTCATAGTTGAGGTATTAATTCATTTTTTAAATAGGGATTTTTAACTTTTTATAATTCACAAACCAAATGCAAGTGATTTACTGCTTTTTAGCAAAGGTAGTGGTGATGAACAACTTCTTCAAACTATTTCAAATGGCCTTAGTACCTTGGCTAATTTAAGTCTTTTTCTAAATTTGGTAATTCCTAATGCATAGATAAGACTTAAGTTTCATAAATTTGCATTAGATATTTGAGTCATAACAATAAGTAGATATATAACCTGTGTGATTAAAAGTTTATTATTATTTAAGTAAATATTTTTTATATCTGATTGAAATTCAAAATTACACTAATTTCTCCTAGTTTCTGTTTCGGTTTGCAAATCTGCTTGAACAGACGGATCCAGCTGTGTGGAGTAAACAAAACAGTAAAAGTGCACTAAAAATAACAGTGTAGGTCCTGCAAACAAAATCTGGCACTTTAGCAAAGGGACTCAAAGCATTTAGACAAATTCTAGGTGGTTTCTATACCTGTCCCATGCTGTAGTTTAGAGCTCATGTCTGGTACGGGCAGTTCTGTTTCATGGTAGAGTTCTCTATGTCACAGATATACCCCCCAAATGACA
This sequence comes from Carollia perspicillata, assembly GCA_004027735.1. Classification (NCBI taxonomy): domain Eukaryota; kingdom Metazoa; phylum Chordata; class Mammalia; order Chiroptera; family Phyllostomidae; genus Carollia; species Carollia perspicillata. The sequence continues at coordinate 4,227 of PVKM010048838.1, forward strand.
TAATTCTTTGCCAGAATATGAAGGCAACTAGGACCCTCAATGTCAGCCTCCTCCATCTTATGCTGTGACACCTTCCTGAAGCCATTAACAGGAGCCTCAGCAGCATGTGATGAATTGTTCCCAGTAACTGAACAGCATTCTCTTCTGATAGATCAGCCGATCATACATAAGAGCTCAAAACCCTGCACATAGCTGCTACTGTTCCCACTCTTGGAAAAAAATTGTTAGAGACTTGTAATATTTTTGTACTTTTCCTGAAACTGTGCTATTTTAGGATATATTAAATCCCAGGATTACAGTAAGGAAGAGGGGACTATACTAGTCATGTTCCTAGTTTTGTAAGTGGCATAAGAAGCAGAGGAATGGGTAGCTTTATTCCAGAACAGTAAATGAATCGAACTTGGAAAATATTAAGTTACACATATGCCACATGGTACAAGATAGCAACCAAAGCTATCTCAGGCTTCTTTCAGAGGGCAAAGATGCTGGGTTATTAAGCTATGCAACTTTGGCTCAAACTAGAACACAATGGTACAGTCCTACTATAACCGTTCCAAGATTACAGATCATCTGTGCATTAACAATGGGGTATTGAACAGATTTATGGATCAATACTTCGTGCTACCTGTCTGGTTCCCCCAACACCAATATCACATTGACAGAGGTAAACAAGGTCAGTGGGCTGCTGTTAGAAATAGGGTGTGATCCCTGATACTCCTAGGGGAGTAAGTTGATAGCCAAATCTATTGGTCAACTGCTGTCCACACTGCTCTGTGACCCTTGGCTATTCCTGGTAGAAGGCTATGACAAATCTTTTAGAAGACCTGATAACAATACTGTGAGGTATGAAATGTTATTGTTCCAATATTACAGATAAGGAAACAGAGGTACAGGACAATTAATGTTATAGGGCTCTGAACTTCTTACTATGGGCTGAATTGTGGCCCAGAATTCATACATTGAAGCCCTAGTTCTTAGTACAGCAAAATGTGACTATTTGGAAATAGAGCCTTTAAAGAAGTAATTAAGTTAAAATGGGGTGGTTAGGGTGGGCCCTAATCCAAAAGGACTGGTGTCCTTATAAGAAGGGATTAGGACACAGGCATCCATGGAGAAAAGACCATGAGAAGACAGCCAGGAAGAGAGGTCTCAGAATAAATCCATCTCTGCCAATATTTTGATCTTGGACTTCTAGCCCCAACTGTGAAGAAACAAATTTATTTATCATAGACTGGGTGTTTAAGTCACAGTATTTGTTATGGAAGCTCTAGCAAATCAGGACACCTCTACACTGTCTTTCATGGCAGTGAGTGCCAAATAGAGGCAGTGCCATTGACAAGCATCCGGTAGCAATATCCTAAGCAGATTGTTCCAATGCCAGATCTTTTAAACTTTTCAAGTTGTTCATTTTTAATGGTAATATATTCACATTCAAAATACTAAAAGTATAAAAGATCCTGGCTCTATCACTACTAGCTCCCATATTTCCAGGTTACCCGATTCCCTTCTAGACACAGCTAATATTACCTAATACTTCTGTGTCCTTCTAAAATATTCTATGTATATAAAAGCAAGCATGTGTATGTATATTCATAGACTCTCTGCAGTTGCTTACTGTAGGCACTGTTCCATCTCTTAGACTTTTTTTCTTTCACAGAGGTGTCTTGTAAATTGCCTTTACGTGGAGAGATTTAATTAAAGACTGCTTAATCTGAATTGCAATTTGAGTTCTAGATGTAATCCTTACTTACATTTTACAAACAGGAGAAAATGGAAATGTCTGAAGTTCTGTACATGATGAATTCACAGAAGAATGTTGGTTTGTTAGGAGTAGAGGAGATAATGGCATTTCTAACTCTTCTTCTAACTCTTCTAGAATACATAAAATTTTAAAAATCATAATATTTCATAAACATTGAATCAAATTACATATAATGTAGGACTTTTTGTTAGCAGCTATTATGCTCAACAAAAATTTTCAGTAAAAACTTGGGCTATTTGAAATACAAAATAACTGTTTTGCTTTTCCACCTATACAAGGAATTACACATACGTCACATGGTGTCTCAACTGTGATATTGGTGGTTTTCAAAAAACCCATCGACAACCAAACTTCACTGAGTTTGCTCTATGAGATAAATTCTAAGAGCTCCATGTGTGATTATTTCTTTTAATTCTTACAACCTGCATTGTTAGTACTTAGAGAATAGTACTCTTTTAATCTGCATACTAAATATTGGTGATGTTAAATAAATAGTATTAATGGTGAGTAACCCTCCACCTTAAAAAGTCTGGATTCTAGGTGACCTAGCAGAGTTATGTATTTATAGGATAGCCTTGACAAACTGATTCTCTTTTATTCATAAATGGTATGTTTCTACCAACTTTCATAAATAAAGATGTAAACTTCCGAATAGATGATTATGTGATCTAACTGTAAATGTAACTAAATAAGAGTGTCATCAACATAGTTAAGAAGCAACACAATTTGACATACTGGATCAAAAAATGATTCTAAGATTCCAAATTTGATAAAATTATAACATTAACAATAATGATACAATTACTTTGGGAGATTAAAAAGTTAAATTTACAAAAATGTAAAAGAGATTAGCAAGATTGCTTATTCTGAGAGAAAATATAAAATTTTATTTACTGAGTTTTAATGTTATAAGATTTCTATTTTAATATTAATGCTCTTTCCCCATTTTTCTTCTTTAGTCTTTGTAACTCTCTTTGTATATTATTCAGTTTTGATGCTAGACGGCTAATGAGTTAATGATAGTACAAATGTAAAGGAACAGATAAGAGAAAACTATGACACCTTGGATTACAATAATCAAATTTTAAACGTGAAAACTGTCTCATAGACTTTGTAAGTGAATGCATTGTACTTTTACATCATATATAGATAACCTCTAATAAACTCAATGATTTATCCAAAATTTCTACCTGGTTCATTGCTCTCTGGTTCGTATTGGCTTTGAATGGCCAAAATGTCTGTGTGGCTGCATTTTATATGCTCAATGTCAATTCCATGGTTAGTGGTAACATCTAGAAAGAAAAGGAAGAAAGTCTACTATCAGCCAAAGTACTAGTATATTAGATTTTTTTTGTACTCTCATTCGTTCCTCTGTGCAATGACTGTTTTACTCAGTCACCATCACAGCCAAGTAAAGGCTGGGAGTGTAATACCACAGTCATCCAGGAAAGTCACTTATCTTTCCATTAGCATTCATAGAAGCCCATAGGCCACCCTGCAACTTTGAGCTCTGCTATACTTTCAGGTCTTAGTACGGATTTGATTCACTTGCTCAGGTCAGCTTTTCATTCCCTTGCTTTGATTTGTAGGCTGATCATTCCCCTGATCTAGTCTTGTATTCAAGAATCCCTTCAAGTTTGTACTCTATGGATAGCAAGCATCCCTGTTCTCAATGGATGTCACAAATCCCCCTCACTCCTGGCTAATATTATATGTCTTTCATCACTCAACCGCAATTTATAAGAGGGGAGTTAAATACTTGTGCTCAAATTGTCATTAAAAAGAATTCAACAATAGTTACTAAGTCTATCTGAGATGAAACCATCTAAATTTTAGGCTATGACCCTACCAGCCATCTGATTCCATGCATCATAACCTTATTCTGAGCTACCTAACTAAAGTTAGAATGTAAGGTGTTAGGCTTTGTCATTCTATATAAGAAAACAACTAAAAAATTAGTATAGTCATAAATGTCTTGGCTTTATTTGTGTTCAAACAGATTAATTTCAGAGATATTTTAAGTTTGTAAGCATATAAAAAGAAAGATGAGAAAAGACTCTCATCAATAATTCTGAAATTTCACCATATTAGCTGCAGAACGCTCTTTGAAACTCTAGAGGTTCACAAAAAAGTTTAATGAACAAGAATTTTTATAAGAAACACTATTAAATAGTTTCTATAAGTAATAAATTTTTAAATTAATTCTTACCTCCTTTGAAAAGCTTTTCGTTTTCATCTTCATAATTTATTATTTCTGGCATTAAGTTTAATAACTCCTTCAATTCTGAAAATGATGGAATATCAACTTCTTGTTTGAAGGTTGGAGGTATTACTTCATAGTCAAGCAAAAATAATGGCTGAGATAATACAAAATTTAAAAAAGTTTTTAGTTAGGTTTTCCAAATAAAGATTTCTGAATTCATAAACAGACATATTTGCTTAATTGGTGTACCAAGTTTTAAACTAAACCCACCCTCAAAAATTTTAATGCTATGCATACATTTAAAAAATGGAGGTACAGCAGCCAAAAACATATTATGCTACATAATAAGCAATGTTCTGAGTAATGTCCTTTATGGTCACTGATTACATTAGTGATGTACAATATTCCTAGATGCAGAAATATCTTCTTTTAGGTTAATAAACTTTTAAAATTCTAAGTTAAAAACAATCACTACAGCAGATGAGAAATGGTGAATAAGGAGAAGTGAAAAGGGGGAGATGGAATGGAATGGATTTTTACTGCACTCCCTGGAATGTTTCCCTTTCCTTCCTTACAGAATTCCTCAGCTCTCAAAGTTAATGGGCAAGCAAGAGGGGAAATGGAGTAAAGGAGTTAACAGGTGAATTAATATTTCTACCACATCTGCTAACATTTTTAATTATACAGAGACCCTTTAAATGCCTTAAGACTTCTATATCTATATCTGTATCTATAACTACTCTATATCTATATCTCCTTCAAATGTTCTAAGAAAAGCCCCAAATATAAAACATTTGTAGTTTTAAAAAAATATTTAAAGTAGCTTTATAAATACATCTGATCTACATGGGTCTAGTTTTTTGAGCTTATCACCGTGAAAAGTTATTTGCACTCTCAACTGCTAGAATTCTTTACATGCAATACTAAACATCACATAATACTTTTGTGTGCAATTGGAACTGTACACTAAAAAGGAGGGGCTGCCTTTGAAAAGATTGACCTTTAATGTGCAAAGATGCTATCTTCCTTATTAACCACTGGCAGCACCTAAAATGTATGCTCAGACCATCCTTATTCTTACTCTTTCAATGAAATCAGTTCAAGTATATATTTCAAGTACTATCTGTTATGTGTATAACTCACATATCAACATTTTTAGCTCCAGTCTCCAATCTTTAAATAGAAAATGATCACTTAATGTTCACACGATCACTTAATGTCCTATACCAGGTTCAATGATTAAAATCATTGAGAGAGGTTTTAAAATTCCCTATAACTGGGCTGCACACCAAACCAATTAAATCAGAATGTATCTGGGTAGAACCCAGGCTTCAGTATTACGTTAATATTACCCAAGTAATTCTAATGTATTGCCAAGGTTTAGAACCACTATCTTAGAAGTAAATTTAATTTCTAAGCTGACATGCTTTCAACCCATTATCAAGTCAAGATATATTACCAATTTTTTTTAAAGTATGCTTTACCACTTTTATAAACGTTGCTGAAAGCAGGTACTATACCTTCATTTAAACCTACCGTATCGTCTAGCTCCTCCCTACAAAAGTTCTCTTTATCTATGTAAAAATCTTCTTTTATAAAGTCTTTAAAATCTCCTTGAAAAGAGAAACATTCCCTTAACAAAAAATAAAACATTAAATTAGTGCTTATTAATAATAGCAACTTGCATACTAAATGCAGCCAATAAAAATACGCAATGATTAAAATTAAAGTACTGATATTATTATTGGTAATACCTAGACTTGTAAGTATACAAAGAATATTTTCTCCTTTCAAAATATTTACAATATTGGGCAATGAAGTACCTGAAAAAATTAGCTTCTGTGAAGATCTGCTCTTTGAAGTCTAAAGGGGGGTCTTCTAGCAAAAACGGTTTTAGCTTACTCAACAAAGTATGTGATGTTGGTAGATGACTTTTATAGGCAGTAAAATTATCTGCAAAAAGTATTTCTTCATGATCAAATAACCAATCTGAAAAGAAATAAGACATATAAAAGAATAAAATCTGAAAATTATACAAAAGGATCTAGACACTAGTGAGCCATTGCATAATGCTGGGATTTTTCAAACACATTTTTAATTCTTTAGTTCTTCCTTGTACTGCACATATAAAACAGATAGCATAGTAGTGGTAAATATGTAAAAGCTCAATAAATTTTAATATCATTTAGTACATTGAGTAGTACCTAAATATCCTGAAAGAGTTATAATGACTCATAATTTTTCAACAACAATTAATCAATAGAGGGAAATCTGTTGTGGCCTTATACTTCAAAATAGCCGAGAGTAGCCTAGACAAATTGTAAAGAAATAATAACATTTGACTTTTGATGACTATAGTCTTTTCTTCTCTACAAGGTCTCTTAAGTTCTCCAATTTATCCCCAGAGACTCTGACATAGCAAATGGAGATGGTCTGCAAGGGCTACAAGTGAGACCAACTTTGATTCTAGCACTCCTTAAAATTTTTTTTTAAATTTTAATTGTTGCTCAAGTACAGTGTTCTGCCTTTTCCCCCCACCCCAGCTCATCCCCTAGCCCTCCCTCCCATTTCCATGCCCCCCATTATTGTCCATTGTCCAAGGGTTTGTTCCTGCAAACCCTTCACCCTTTTCCCCTGAAATTCCCTCCTCTCTCCCCTCTGGTCACTGTCAGCCTCTTATTTAAACATGTTGCTATAAAATTAGGTACAATGGAAGTTACAGAGCAAAAGATCTACTTCAGAAATATGATATATCTTACATACTAGGAGACACTACAGCTAACATTTAATTCCTGGAATAAATTTCTCCTCTCTATCCCCATCCTACCATGTCTGGGTTACTTTAGAATCTTAGCTAATTATAGCTGGGCTTTAACACTTTCTGAACCAAGGGAAGAAACT